>JAADVF010000409.1:0-25533 GCA_023334555.1 Elongisporangium undulatum
AAATCATGGCCGATCATGCTGAATATGGCTCTGCACCACATGTCAGAACTACAGGACTTTCGTGCAGTAGTGGATCCAGTTGTGGTGACCAGCCCAGAGGAAGGTGTAGTGGACCAGAAAATTCATCTCAATTGATATGAAATTGCAGGAATATTGAGCCAAGTCGAAATGTGATCGAGACTGAACGCTGAACCACTACATACATACAGAGCGCGTAAAACTTTGCACTGTTCGTTGCAATCAGCTTCATTTGGACCATTCCGTCATTCAAAGGATTCACAGTGTTGCCATAAATTCGAAGCCGTGCAACAGGTGGAGTGCTGTCTACAGTATCGGGCCTCTGCTCGACCTACCATTTGCTCGTATGGATATTTGAGTTCACGATCAGCTGTTACTAGATGTATCTCACCATGAAGAAGAAGACATCCATTTCTCAAGGCTTTCCTTGTGCACTGATGATTTGTTTCACATCCAGATGCTGAGGTGGAAAACGATACCTCATTCCGTGTGTTGCAATGCCGTACGAAGCATCATGCATGCATGAGCATTGCGGGCATCGCGCACACACGAAAGAATAGAAATGGTACCGCTAAGACTGAAGTCAATGTATGCAGAGGAAGCCACTTCAACCAGCGAACCTGGCTTTCTTCGCTCCATCTCAACGTTCCAGCACTCGGCATGAGAATCAACCTTCAATACCTCACTCGCTTCTGTTTTGGCTCGTCGTCATCGTCATCGTCTTCTTCGTCACAATTCGGGTCTGTCCGTTTAGCCTTGCCACTTCTCTTTCGTTGGGTTACCTTTCGACTCTTCTTAGGTTGCTTGGACGTATCGGAAAGCGTTGGCACATACGCGATCTTTGCGTCATCGATATTCTTCCACTTGTCCACAAGTGTGGTCTCCACCAGCGGTCGTATCGCAGTTTTCATTACATCAGAATCTTCCTCCTTGCCGCTTAAAACTCGAAGTCTGAGGTCGGTCTCCACCAGTGTTTGTAGCTTCTTCCATGGCGTGAGCAGCGGCTTTAGCTGGTCCACCACGCCCTCCGATACCACACAGATCTGATTCCCACTCGTGTTCCAGCCGTTTAGACCTCGAAGACACAGCACAAACGCGGTTTTCTTCGACTCGTTTGGCTTGTGAACAGCTGCCGAGTCTGGTTTTGTACCTTGACCCGAAGCAGCTTCCGCAACAGCGACAGAGGACGCAGTCGGGGAAGTCGAGGAAGCTGGCGAGGGAGAATTCTTTTTCCCTTGTTCCGCAATCCTCGCACTCTTTCGAACGTTGTCAATGGTATCCACGTAGAAATACTGCTCCAGCTGCGCAACGCCACAAAGACTCATGTAGACGCAAGGAACATCCTCTCTTTTGAGGCTCTTCAGAGCACCCTCGAACACGTAGTCAGGACGAGTGTAATCCACAGCTGACATTGGATAACTGGAATCACGGGCGCACTTTTTCACTTGGATCAGAATCATCGACAACTCTGGACTCTTGAAAATCGGGATCAAAAGATCAATGTCATTGAAACCACGAGGCAAAATGCAAGCAGCACAGCGCGCAAGCAGTGCCCACAACACTTCAACCGACAGCTGCAAGAAGTGGCTAAAGCCCACGCTCCACGATTCCCACGGCTGCAGCAGATCGTCGACTGTCGGCCCTTTACCACGCAGGATCGTCGAGCTTTCGCCACTTAACGCTTTCAGAAAAGTGCACACGCTGTAGAAATTTCCATCTTAGCAACGCTGTTCTTCATGACCGGTCGTCACGACTCCAGTCGCGTCCATCGCCAGTAGCAACACGATACGCGCTAGTAGTTCTCCAATACCAACCGTACCCAGCACCTCTTGATGCAACATTGTGCGCAGCTCTGGAAGGATTCAAAGCTCCAAAAGGGGCCGCTTCACAACCTTGTTGTCGCCAGTTTTTACGTCAGCTGTTTCATGCCACACTTTTGCAGCACCAAACGTCAAGATCGGGTCGGACGAGTAGGTGCTCACAAACTGGTCGTGCGTGAAGCTCATGTGAGCAAGGACGGCCACGTAATCCGCGACCATGAGAGAGGCGAGTGACGACCACGAGTACGGATGAATGCCTACACGGCAGAGCAGTGCAGTGACCCCACCGAGAGTACTCGCATTTCCTTCTGCGACATTGCTCAGGACCCGTTCGCCCACGAGCTTTTCTGCAGCAAAGATGAGAAGGTTTTCCCACTCGAGCCTTCCCACCGATCTTGTGGGGTCGTTAGCTCGTTTTCCGCATTCGCAACCTTGTAATTCTGCCACAGTGGACGTCCCATGTCGACGAGACCATCTCGCATTTCCTTCGTCTGCAAAGGAACAAACGCGCGGGAAAACTCCGAGTCCTGCGTTATAATGCCCTGCTGCCTTTGAGCTCTGATGCTTGCATCCAGAATGATGTCCATGGTCTGCGTCAAGATAAACGGATGGAAGAGAACACTTTTGTCGGTTCCTCGCTCGCGAGATGAAATATCTCTGTCGGATGGCGGGCTGGAATGTGAGACCTTGGAGTTGGTGTCCACGAGAATCGCGAAGATGCCAGCGTATCTGCCATACTCAGTTGCAATTGCATCGTTCGCGCGGTTGAGAGCCCGCCAAAGCCTGTGAAATCAGCCAGGCCGGTCCTTCACAGCAGTCTTCAGTAGCCATCGAGCTTCATCCAGCGCCAGCACGAGAATGCGGCGCTCGTCGTGTTTTGAGTGTTGAACTGGCTTGTCCTCTGAGCCAGAGTCCATGCAAGTCAGCTTGTCGCAAGTGATGGATCCGTGGTCGCTGTTCATGAAGTGCGGGAGACAGTTCTTCCCCACGGAGTCCCAGTCGAGCATGGCGTTGCGGAACACAGTCTCAAGGCGGGAGCTCGAAACCTCTTTCCAGCTTCTCGTCCGGTTTCTTATCGTTCACGGCTTCGAACAAGTACTCCGGCCACTTATTCGTCCTCAGTGGATAGCCTGACGATCCCCCTCCTCGAATGCACACGTACAGCACCTTGATCCGCGAGTCGGCCGCCTGGGTGCGCTCTGCAAGTTCCCGTAGCTGACGACTCTTGCCAAAGCCCGAGCTCTGCACGATCGTGGTGTCTGTGAACACGAGATTATTTGTGGCCTTGGCGTTGCAGTAGCGCTCCCAGCATTTGCCGACGTATTCCTCAAGCTGCTTCGGAATATCTTGGTCACTGTAAGGCTGCATATAAGGCTGCGAGAACTCGCGTCGCCGCAGCTCAATCGTCTCGTCATCCATTTCAGTCAGCTGCTGTTCTTGTCGGTTGCCTTGCTGCTGATGAGGTCCGGTGACGGCCTTGAACAGTGCAACGCCTTGGTTTAGCCCCAGATTTCCCAACTCGGCAAAGGCAGCCTTTGCATTGAGCAAGAAAGTTATCCAAATCGACCGGCACGAGGAACCTCTGGCTAGTCCCGTGAAGGAATCTAATGTCGGCGCTGATCCATGCACGCACGCTCTCGGTCACGTCCACCGACAGCGTCGCCGCCTCGCTCATGCTTAGATGCCGCTTGTTCAGTGCCCATTCGCTGTGAATGATTGGTCATGACAAGGGACCGGCCATCTCGCCTGGAAGGAGGCCGTCAGGTTCAATTCAGTATCATGTTCTATTAGCTTAAATAGGGCTCATCGCGAGCTTCCTGCACCACATGTCGGATCTTGAGAACTCTCGTAGAGGATCTTGCTCGTGAGGACGCGGAAGAAGAAGGCGGGGTGGACCAGAACTCATCGGAATCTGCGTGCGTGTACGTTCTTCGCGAGTCCAACGGCAACGGATGCAATCTGTGAAGCAGCAAGTCAGCCATGATGCTGAACAATCGAAGACCAGCCACAGATCATAACTCACACTGGATTACTGGTCGCCTGCGCGGTCTTGAAGGACGATGTCTTGCTGAAAATGCTCTCCACGCTCTCCTTAGCGTCCTGATCCCATAGTAAATCCAGTCACACACTAGATCCAGATCACATTGGTCATTGATTGCTCGGCAAACGCCTCGAACCTCGTCCTCCAGTGTCTTCTCCAGCGCTCTTCGGAACTCGTTCAGCTCTGTCAGCGAAGGCGGCGGCTTGGCTGCCACTTTGCGCCGATCGTCATCGATCAAATCCTTCTCCATCTCCAGACAGCCCTGCGCCACCATAGAGACAGAGGCATCAATGGCTATTGACTAGAGCGTGTTGCATGATTCAAACGACATACCTGGATGAACTCGATGTCTTCCAGCAGTTGCTGCTGCTCGTCCACCAGTGCGGACTGAAGGTCGTCCGTGATCGCATCAATCCGATCAAAGCTGATGAATGTCGGCAGCTAATCACAACAACAAGAGGAGACCGTAAGCTCCACACATTGGGCAGTCAATCATAGTCACACGCACCTCCGGCATTTCCAGGATCGTGGACGAGACCGAGATCGTGGAGCCTCGTGAGACCGGTCGCTGGGATCCTGCCGTGTCCGGTCTTCGACTACTGCTCGTTCCTGGACGCTTGCCACTGCTGGTACCAGGACGAAGCGGCACTGCCTGGCCAGATAATGCACTGCCGGAGCAAGACTCGCTCATTCGGGGCGTCGTCTTGTCGCCCTCGTCGGCCGCCGAGAGCACGTACGCCATGAGCTCCTGGTTCTGGGAGCCCACGCGCTCTTCCGCTGCACGAGCACGCAGGTCGTAGACCAGCAGCTTGAGCTTCTCCAGTAACAGTGAGCGACCTGGTGGCTCTGGCATGCGCGGTCGCCTGATTAGCGCATCCTGACAAGCACAAGACGTGTCAGTGGATTGGAATCCGTGCAGCAAAAGACAGCAAGACTCACGCGAACAGCGTCGTTGGCCTGCTGAAACTCAGCCAGGATCTCCACGAGCACTGACAGCTCCTTGTGCAGCTCCTGCGAGCATGCATCATATGAGAACGAGACCCACAGAGTATCATAGAGAACAAACAAGAGACCTCGTTCTCATCGATGAGCTGATTGCCGATGGCCGTGCGCAGCTCCAGCACCTCGGACGGCTTGGCGTGCTGCTGGAGCTCTTCCCAGATGAGCTTGCGCACCTGGAACAACTCGCTGGCCATGTCCGCCGCGTAATCCTGCGGCTCTAGCGGCTGCTTCCTCCGGTGGACGTCTTGGTCCTCGAGCTCGGGGCACGATCGCCCATGCATGAGGCAGCGTAAATATAGGGACTCAGGGACTCCAGGCCATGGAGGCAGCTGAGCTGACCGATATAAATAGAGAACGGGCCAACTGATTGCCATCACGAGCCACCGGTGAGTGATGGGTATTGATCGTTGAGGGAGAACAAGACGATCGTGGTGCCGGTCAATGTGAGCTACAGGAAGTTCGACCACACCGCCTCCAGCGCATTCAGAGTGTCTGGAGCTGGACCAAGACCATTATTGAGTGCATGCCTTTCAGGCAGGGCTTGATGCATTGAAGTCCAATGCGACAGATGATGATGGAGAAACTGGTCGCCATTCAACCAGCCCGAGTCGCTCGACAAGCAGCTGTTCAAAGAAGCGCTACTGGAGTACATTGGCGCGCTGGGCGCCGAGTCTGCGCTGTCGAAGTGCTGCGCTGCGTCGAGAAGCTGTCGGAGCTGTGTGCGTATCCGTGGATCCACGAAGTCGTTCGCCACGGCGGCCGACGGGTCCTGCCTCTCGCAGGCGCCTACGTGTCCCAACCGCAGACGCAGGCGCTGAAGAGAGTGCTTGGAGCGCAGCCGCATTCGCTGTCTGTGCTCTGGGGATGAGTGAGGGTCATGTTGAAGTGGTTTGGATAGTGACCTGATAAACCCAAAATAGTGACGTGATTTAGTGACATGGTGTGTGGTGCTCGTGTCACTTTTGCGAGGGGAAACACAGAGTGATGGTGTGAAGCGCGCCCAAAGGGCAACATTGCCCAAAGGGAAACCCGCGCCTTGGACGAGCGATCATGCAGGGAAGCGGCTCTCGCTCTGTGCTGGCGCGCGTGTATGTGGTGTGCAGGGCGCATGAGCGACTGGATGCGTTGTCCCACGTGGTGCAGGCGCTGGAGCAACTGCTGGACGACGCGCATCGGTGGACGCTCGCAGACGCTGCGAGTGCTGGGTACGTGCACTTGATGGCGCGACTCAAGGCGCGCACTCTTCATCCTTTGATCCCGCAGGTGTTTGCTGATGTCATGCGAGTTGCTGCCAGCAGTGGTTCGCTTGCTGCTGTGCAATGGCTGTCGCTGCAAGTGGAAGACGGTGTCGCGGACGGAGCGCTGGAGAGCGCAGCCTTTGCGGGCCATCTCGAGGTCGTGCAGTGGCTGTATGCGAAGCAGCAGAATGCGATTCGTCTTCGTGTCTGCTCGATCGAAGGTCTCCAACACGCAGCTGAGATGGCTCAGCTGAACGCGTTCCAGTGGATGTATCCGTATCCGTATGAAGACTGTTATGGCTCGACATTTGCCATGGACGGCGCTGCGACGAATGGGCATCTGCATGTACTCGAGTGGTTGCATTTGCACACGCCCATGGGTTGTACGACCAACGCTATGGATGGAGCTGCACGCAACGGGCACCTCCAGGTCGTCCAGTGGCTCCACTTGCATCGGAGCGAAGGGTGTGAAAAGTGGGCGATGGATGGCGCGGCCATGAACGGCCATTTGAAAATCGTCCAGTGGTTGCATGAGAACCGACAGGAAGGATGCACGACGGACGCGATGGATTTTGCAGCTCTCTTTGGTCATCTGGAAGTGGTGCAATGGCTACATGCGAATCGGCACGAAGGATGTACAAGCGCACGGTATGCAGCGGCGTCCAAAGGCCACACGCATGTTGTTCAGTGGCTGAAAGAACACCAGGTCGTGCATCACAACTGGTTATGGCGCCAATGGACCAGCTTCACGTATCTGGAGTTCTCTCAAGAGCACAAGTGACTTCAATCATCCGACTTTTCTGATAGACCGACTCCAAGAACTCCAGACGAAGTTGAAGATTGAGGGCCGAGGTAATTAATTCCATGCAAACTATGATCCGTTTGGATCCTCTTTAAATACTTTTACTTAGATTACTGACTGGGTTGACAGACGAATATTCTTCTAGGAACTAACATGGACGTATAACGGATCATGGCACCAGACATCGGTACTATCATCGGCACCGTTGTCTTGTTTTCCGTGGATGGCGACGCGGAAGACGCCCTCGGAGAGAAACAAGCAGCGCATTTCGCACGTTTTGATCCTTTCCTCTTGGGTAAACATCATGTGGTGTGTGAGCATGCCTGATATGATGACCAGGTCTTCTCCAACTGGGGCAAGGTCTTCTTGGGAGAGCAGAATCTCGATGTTTGCTAACTGCTCCATTGAGCTCCGAACTTCAAATTGAATAGTGTAGTACTGGTAAAGTCGCGCCTTTATCACGCGATGTTTGTCACTGCCCCACAGATGCAGCGACGACTCGAAGAATGCAAAGCCTGGCAATAGCTTCGTATCGACCAAGGTTTGCGATTGAACCATGACTGGAGACACCGGCTTCGCATTCTCAGTAACTTCTTCCGCACATGAAACTGTGAAGGCGAGTGAAGGCAACGCAAGCTGAGAGCACGCATCGGCTACGATCTCGTTGGCCGGCCAGAGTTGCGGATGGACATTCAGAACTCCCTTTGTTCCGAAAAGCGTCTCCCATTTGATGTCCACAAGTTGATTCACTAACGCAGCTACACCATCTACGTCATGATTTTGAATCGAGTCGGATCTTGGAACAGCGATCGCGAGTCTACGCGCACATTTTCGACCCATTTCGATCGCACAAACGTTACTTTTGTCATTGAAGTTGCTGACAGCAAGTGGCGAATATTTTGTTTGAAGGCGAACACGAAATACTGTCTCCGTTGGATTCACAACATGCACAATGATCAAGCAGTGAGAGTGATCCATTGTCACAGCTGATCGATTTACCATGGCAAGAGGGTACTGTTCTGCACACATTGGTGTAAATCCCAGTGCCACGAGTTCCAACGATGGCAATGATGCGACAGTCACGGTCACTGACGTCTCGCGGTACATCGAAGATGCGTCTGAAGTATCATCGTCAGCATACACGACGTTCCAGACGACGTCATAGTCATTGCCGTCATCTTGATTGCTGTCAAAGCGCTCAGTTCGGATTCGAGGGTGCAACAATAGCTCAAACGGAAGCAGCAGTGAATTCCCACGTTCCAATGGAAGCGCACACCCAGACTCTTCACCAGTATCGAGACAAGCTTCGCCATAAGAAACACGCACTCGATCTGAATTCAAAACGCCACTCACAGCAGCGACCACGGATTTAGTCTTGGTCAGATCCACGAACAAATTGTCAAAGACCACATCGCGTTTCGGTTGCACAGTCGAAGATTTCTTGCGAACCGATACTTCCACGCGGCATCGTGCGATGCTCCCTCGAGCTCCCGTGTTGCATATCCGCAGAGAGCAACGTTTGGTTTCGGAATCAAACATGCTGAGACGCACGCTGTGTTCCTCGGCACATCTAGTTGGTTCCTGTGAGGCTGTGCTCTGCTCTATTTCAGTCTCACGCAACGACAGTGTTGCAAGCGGTAAGCATGGCACCACAATCAGTGGAATTGGCTGCTCCAGAGCAAATGATGTCTTCAAATTCAGCATTTTGACAAAGCAACCACGCACTGTGAACGAGCCAACCTTGAGTGGGCGTACACTGATGCTGATCAGCCTCTGTGACTCATAGGCGTCCAACTTGAGAGAATTCGGGTAGCACTCGACAGCCGTTGATGAAGCATGATGACCGGTGATTGGCTGTTCATGCTCGTCCTGTGTGATCCAAGCAGAAATCATTTGGATTTTTACGGGAACGCCGAATGGATTTGAAATGCGCATTTCCAGATCGATCTGCTCGTACACCGGGAAGCTTCGCTCGTAAGCAGAATCACCGTCATCGTCAATGTCATCTGCCGCTTGGTTAAGTCTCTCCTTGGCCTTCTTCTGCTTTTCAAATGGCGAATAAAAGAAAGCGGAGGCAGTCGCTGAGCTTTTGGTTGAGTCAACATGCGAAGGTGCGTACTTGGTGACAGCATTTTCCTTTGATAGGATCTTGTGATCTCGCAGACGCACCGGGTGAAGTCGCTCGATGCGCAAGAACGCGGGCAGCTTGACCTGTTCACTAGTCCGTAAAGCAGCACAATCGGCGTCCAAAATGTGGAAGAGTCGTCGCTGCATTTTCACCAAATCATCGCGCGAGTGGAGATCCCAAGCCGGTAAAACAGCAGTCATCATGGGTTTCACTACTGTTGATACGGGTTCATTCAATGATTCCAGGAGTGTCCCATTCGCCATCTGCACCAAGCCAGCACCATTGCCCAAGCGGTCGAAGCTGTTTTCCCGACTTCTGCTACTATCTGCCATCGCACCGATCTCAGCAATGCTACCGGCTGACGCCATGAGACCGTGATTGCTTGTATTGTGCGCAAATGACGCGAACGCTGGCGATGCCTTCGTGGAAATGGCATTCACAGCAGCTGAAAACTGCTGCCGGGGTGTGGCTAGGATCGTGGACGAAAGTGTAGCTGCTGCCGAAGACATGGTGGCAGAAGGCGACCCAGCAATCGTGAAATACCGCTTTGTCTTGGTCTCAACGCTCGATGGCGGTGTGAAGTACACACTGGACTTGCCATAGAGCACTGCTCGATCCAGAGAAGTGCCGCCAATTGTAGTACGCTGGGAACTGAATGGCTGCTGCGGCTGGTCAAGAGCAGCGCGTGTCGGTGACTTGCGTCTCAAAGCAGCAACCGATGGCGATTGTGGTTGGGCGCCTGCCTTCGCTACGAGGTCATCGCTCCAGACCAGTAGCGCCAGCAACTGGATGGAGTACTTGGCCGTGAGAAATGGATCGTTCAATCCTTTGGCGATCGTCAAGAGCTGCCGCAGAATGTGGAAGCGCAGAACGAGCCATATTTCATCGGGCTTTTTCAGCGATGGCGCGCGATGGTTCTTGGAGCTGCTTCGTTTGGGTCCAAGTACAGCCCGATCCTGGAAGCTGGCTTGCTCATTGATACCCATTCGGACGGCAGTCATTCTCTCCAGCAACAGGGCCGCCTGCAGGTCCTCGTACTGAATCCTAGACCGCGCGACAGTGTGGCTTCCTTGGAAAGAACGCGCGCGGGCACTGCGACTGGCTTGCCGAGTGACCAAGAGCGCTGCAGCCTCGTGCAGAAACATCGCCATACGTCTCCGGTGCCCAACACTCTCCAGCATTCGACTGGCTTGAATCATAAACTCCACTTGACGCTGCACCGAAAGCTCTGGGAACAATGACAATGCACGTTCGAGCGAGTCCCAGAGCAGCCGCTTGATCCAGATGCTTTCCGTCAGCGTCTCTTGTCCTGCACGGGGTTTCGTTGGCGTCGCCGCAAGCTGTGTGACCACCGAGATATAATACCAGCCGAGGTTCTCTATCAGAAGGCACTCGAGCTCACTGGTGCCGGCGCGAGCGTAGAGCCCCACGGCCTCGGATGTTTTCTCCACAATCTCGACCAGAAACTTGTCTTCAGACTGCAGGTACAAGCAAAACACATAGCCTTCCAGCGCAGCCGCCAGCCACAGTAAATCGCCTGCAGCGCCGTTACTGCGCCGCTCTTCGTCTCTCAGCAGCTCCAAGGCAACGGCATAATGCTCCAGCGCGTCTGGAACCGAGTTGAGCAGCACAGCGTAGTCTCCGAAAAGCTTGCGCTGTCGTGCCAATTGCCGCTTGCGAGTGCGCGTATCGGATCCGTAGCTACCAGAAGACGAAGCTACGGAGACGGAGATGACTGAAGGAAGCGTCATGGAGTGGCCGGAGGTCTCGCGGGGCGACAACAAGGCCAGCGGCGGGGCGCCGGGCAGTTGCTGCTGCGCAGCGCCACGACTCGGCTCGACGTTCGTGTCCAGCAGGAACAGATCGCCCGTGAGATCTACACTGCCACCGCCTGGCATCGTGGCGCCGGGCGTCGTGTGCTGGCGCAGCGCTGCTCTCACGCTGCTCTCGAGCGACATGAGGATCGTGACTGCGATGCTATCCAGCACGACCTGCAGGTGCAGCGCCACGGTCGAGAGCCCATTGTCCAGCTCATGGTGCACTGGGAACATCACGAGCTGGCTCAGCGACGAGCATTCTTCCACCGTCGCGACCTCGAACTGGTGCTCGAACGCGAAGCACTTCTGCACGAGCATGCCCGGGAACCGGTCGATGGACTGCATGAACAGCTCGTATGCGTCCTTCAGCGACGGCGTGGACGGGCAGTGGCAGATGCCGATCACGCCCACGGGCCTATTGAACGCGTGCACGTCTTCTCCGTCGCAGGCCGCGATCGCTTCGCTCGTGGACACGAAATTGAAGCGCAACAGGCCGTCGGACTCCCACGAGAAGCTCCGGAACGGCGACAGCTCGGCCTTGTAGCCCCCCGGGCGCGTGAGTCCGGCGATGGCGCGCACGCCGTTGGCTCGCAGCAGCTGCACGTAGGTCTCGTACAGGTCCGTGGCGATCGGCCCCACGGGCACGAGGTACACCAGCAGCTCCGCATTGCGCGTCCAGCGGCGCGTTCCGGGCGGCTCGGCCATGATGCAGCAGGGGGTACGAAAGTGTAACCGGAGTGGATACGCTTTTTGTTTTCGACCACTTATCAGACTGCAATCATGTTCGTAACTACTTAACATATGCTGCTGTATACGTAAAATAACCCATGTTGAATTTTACTTACGCCACGTCATGGGTGTGGGTGGACTGGCTGCTATTTCAAAGCCATTGATTGGTTCATAATGGCTACACCATCTTATGATTGGTTATAATTAGATCTAGAAACCCCCTCCCTTTTTAGCCCCCCCCTCCTCCTCTGTGCGGACCTCCTCATGGGATGGGCATTCCCAGCAGCTCACCCGAAGCGGCCACGACGAGCTCGGTCCGTCGGAGCGCGTCCTGGACGTGTCTGCTGCCGCTGGTCTCTGGAGTAGACCGCACAAAGAAGAAGCGCAAGACCAGCTCTGTGGAGATCGCACACTCACCCATGTGGTCTGAACCGCTCCGAGGCGTCTCGGGCGGAGGCGGCAGCGGCCTGCCTTCGCCCTCGTCCAGCGCGTCGTCCTTCACGGCCACGCTGACGCGCAACCGCCGGGCGGGCTTTCTGCTGCTGCTCGTGGGCTTCATGTTCTTCTCGCTCTCGAGTCTGTGGCAGTTCCAGAGCAGCAGCGCCTCGGCCTCCACGCGGCACGCGTTCCCGCCGGCCAAGAACGACCATGCAGTGGTGGTCTCCGGCGGCGAGAGCACCCAGCTCGTGGCGTACTACGACAACCCCGCGGCCACCAAGGCCTCGCACCATTTGCGTCGCGAGACCCCGGCGCCGCTGGTGCGCCCGGACTCGTTCGGCCTGGTCATGGTGGCCGACCTGGACAAGTACTCGCGCGACGAGAGCAGCAAGAAGCCGCTGTTCATCTCGTACCTGCAACACGCCACGCTCAAGATCTCGCGCAGCAGCAGCAGCGACCCGCGCGACACGGACCACTACTCAGTGAGCTTTGGCGAGAAGGAGAAGTTCACGACGACCATGAACGAGGCCGGCCGCGGGCTGGAGCTGAGCGAGCTCACGTGGTTCAACGGCAAGCTGCTTTCCTTCGACGACCGCACGGGCATCGTGTTCCGGCTCAAGAACTTCGAGGGCGCCAAGCCGATCCAGGCCATCCCGGAGCACATCATCATGGAGGGCGACGGCGTGGCCGCCAAGGGCCAGAAGCACGAGTGGGCCACGGTCAAGGACGACGAGCTGTACATGGGCTCGGTGGGCAAGGAGTTCACGGACAACGACGGCAACGTCATCGGTGACAGCAACCTCTGGGTGGCCGCCATGGACGTGCACGGCGACGTGCGGCGCGAGGACTGGACGTCCAACTTTGCGCGCGTGCGCGACGCACTGGACTGCAAGTGGCCGGGCTACGTGGTGCACGAGGCCATCGAGTGGAGCGCCGTGCGCCGCCAGTGGTTCATCCTGCCGCGCCGCGTGAGCCACGAGGCCTACAACGACATGCTGGACGAGCAGAAGGGCTCGAACAAGATGGTGATCGCCAGCGAGGACTTCAGCACGATCCAGGTCATCGACGTGGGCTCGGTCACGCCGCTGCGCGGCTTCTCGTCCTTCAAGTTCCTGCCGCGGTCCGACGACACGATCATCGTGGCCATCAAGAGCGTGGAGATCGAGGTGGAGCAGAAGCAAACGTCCTTCGTGCTCGTCTTTGACGTCCACGGCCGCGTGCTCATGCCCGAGACGGAGCTGCCTGGCGGCCACAAGTACGAGGGCGTGGCGTTCTCACACGACTGGTCCCAGGAGAAGCGCGTAGACTAATTAGACGAATCCCACAGCCTGAATGCTCACCATTGTGGATATCTATTGGTACGATTACAGCCCGGCCATGTTCTCGCAGAGCCACGAGATGCCCTCGTGCAGGCCCTCGCCTGTGGTGGCGATCGTAGGCTGCACGCTGTACTTGCGCTCGCTGTCCTTGCAGCTCTGTTCAAAGTCCAGCGCCGTGGCGAGCTCCTCGAGACTCAGAGCGCCGGGCAGGTCCCGCTTGTTGAGGAACACGAGCAGACACGCTTCCTGCATGAGGCGTCAGTCGGAAAGGTGCAAAGCGCTTGCAATATGGCAGTCGGCGTACCTTGAGCTGCGTGTCTAAGAGCACGCCGTTGAGCTCGGCCTTGGCCAGCTCCAGTCGCTTGGCGTCTGCGCTATCTACTACGAAGATGATGCCCTGCCGCCAGCCAGAGCTCATTAGCACGCATGCAGCATGGCGCCTTGGACTGGGATGGCGATCCTACCTCTGTGCCTGTGAAGTGATGCCTCCAGTAGGGCCGGAGCGAGTCCTGGCCGCCCACATCCTGTGCTCAAGTCACGCGTTAGCCGCCCTGCATCCAGCCCCCAGCACCATGGGACTGCTCGATTACCCAGACGTTGAGCTTGTACTTGTCGTAGCGGATGGTCTCCATGTTGAAGCCGACGGTCGGGATGCTCGCGATGGCCTTGCCCAGCCGCAAGTGGTACAGGATCGTGGTCTTGCCGGCCGCATCGAGCCCCACGAGCAGCAGTCTCCGCTCGTTGCGGCTCCAATAGCGCGCGATGGAGCGCGAGAGCGAAGTCCCCATGCCGCCGGTCTTCTCTCGCTTCTGTCACGAGCCAAGCAGCACAAACGAAACGACAGAGTGAAAGCAGGATTATATTTAGGCTCTAGCCCAGCGCATCGCCGCCGTAGCCCTCGCTCTTGCCGGCCAGCAGGTCGCGCCGCCCAGAGTCGATCTTGCGCGAGTGCGCGTCCAGCTTGGGGCAGTCCGTGATGCGGTGACCCAGTCCGCCGCAGAACGCGCAGCCCTGCGAGCCCGTGGCGTTCGAGGTGCCGGCGCCCTCGAGCAGGTCCATGTACGGGTCTTCCAGCGCGCGCAGCACGGGCGGGACCGTCTGCTTGGCTTCGATCAGCAGGTGCTTGAGATCCAGCAGCGCGCTCTCGGGCACGCTCTTGTTGATGAACGTCGTGGCCACGCCGGTCTTGCCGCAGCGGCCGGTTCGCCCGATGCGATGCACGTAGTTCTCAATCTCGGCCGGCATGTCAAAGTTGATCACATGCTTGATGTCTGGAAAGTCCAGGCCCTTGGCCGCGATGTCCGTGGCCACGAGCACGTCCTTCTGGCCGCGCTTGAACGCGTCGATGGCTGCATTGCGCTCCTCCTGGTCCTTGCCGCCGTGGATGGACGCGGCCTCAACGCCCTTGAGGATCAGGTACTCGTAGATGTCGTCCACGCTGCTCTTGTGCTCACTGAAGATCACGACGGGCGGGCTCGTCTTCTGCAGGCACTCGAGCAGGTACACGATCTTGGCGTCCTGCTTGACGTACTCGACCTCCTGAATCACGTCCAGGTTGGCGGCGCCGGCGCGGCCCACGTTGACCAGGATCGGCTGCACGAGCACGTCCTTGGCGAAGTCCTGGAACTTCTGCGGCATCGTGGCCGAGAACAGTAGCGTCTGCCGCTGGGACGTGAAGTGGTTGAACGTCGTGGCCACCTCGTCGTCAAAGCCCAGATCCAGCATGCGGTCGCCCTCGTCCAGGCAAATGTACTTGCACAGCCGCAGGTTCATCTCCTTGAGCTTCAGGAAGTGGTTCAGCCGGCCCGGCGTGGCTACCACGATGTGCACGCCGCGCTTCGAGATCAGCTCCGACTGCGTGCGCTTGTCCTCGCCGCCGATGCACAGCAGACTGCGGATCTCCGGGAACCCGGCCTGGAACAGGTGCTTGGTGAAGTGGTTCACCACGTCGAACGTCTGGCGCATGAGCTCGCGCGAGGGCCCGATGATGAGCCCGAACGGGCCTTCCCGACCGATGATTGGCATCTTCTTCTCCTGCTCCAGCGCCAGCATCACCAGCGGCAGCGTGAACGTCACGGTCTTGCCCGAGCCCGTGAACGCGATGCCGATCATGTCGCGGCCCGCCAGGATGCACGGGATGGCCTGCACCTGGATGGGTGTGGGCCGCAGGATGTTCTTGGCCTTGAGCGCCTTGAGGACCGCGTCCGGGAAGCGCATGTGCTCAAAGGACTTGATGGGCGGCGGGATGTCGTTGCCCTCCACCAGGATGTGCCACTTCTTGCGCACGGCGTCGCACTCGGACTCGGTCATCTCCTGGATGAACCGCGGCGGCTTCCAGGTCGTGCGCATGATCTGCTCGTACTTGATGCCCTCTGCGCGCTCGTGCGCCGACAGCAGCGCGGTCTTCTGCACGTGACTGGCCTCCTTGAGCATGTTGATCTCCTGTGCGTCCTTCTGCACCTTGGCCTGGTTCACGCCGGCCTCCTCCAGCGCCTTGCGCATCTCGTACGCCTGATCGATCAGACTCACCTGCGAGCGCTCTGCCGGCGCCATGGACGCGTCCTGGTTGTCCGCATCCTGTTCCGGCCGATTGCTCTTGCGCTTGCCGTTGACTGTGTGTTGCTCTTCCTCGTCCTCATCCTCCTCACTCTTCTCGGCCTCCAGCTTCTCCTGCAGCACGCGGCGCCGCTTCTGCACTCGCTCCTGCTGCTGCTGACGCCGCACCTTGAGCGGCACGTACAGAGACTCCTCCTCCTGTGGGCTCTGCATCTCCGTCGCTTCTGGAGCTGCTCGATGGAAAACCTCTGGTGGTGGCATACTCTGATAATTTATATATGTTAACGACGTATTACGTTAGAAAGGCACTCTCTCATTTTCCCAGTTGAGTGACCATGGACAAGAACGACGAAGTGGCGGCGCTGGAAGCGCTGCGCGACTCGTCCGCGGACCTGGTCAAGTACCTGGAGACCATCAACAGCAAGCTCACGCAGCTCAACCAGCAGAACGAGCGTACGTGCGTCTCTCCATCTCTCGGTGGGGCTGCTGACTCATGCATGTCACTATGTCCAGTGTCACTGCGGGTGCTGGAGAACTGGTCCAGTGTGATCGCCATCGCGTCGGCCACCAAGAGCTCGTCATCCACTGGATCCAAGCGGCTCATGATGGAGCTGGAGCGCAACAGAGCTGAATAAGAGCGCGGCGTATTTATAATCTGCGATCAATGCAGCGAGTATTTTGAATCGGTCCCTCCCTCTCTCTCTCTCTTGCTTGAGCTGCTGCCGCCGTCTGATCGCCCATATTAATAGCCAAGGATGGCCTGGATCGCTCCATTGGAACGCTCTCGACTGACGCACTCGCGCTTGAGCCAGGCAAAACACCAGCCCCAGACATGCGCTCCAATGGGCTGGAGAAGCCCTTCTCGAGAGACCAAGTGACCAGTTGGGTTCTCCAGCCGCTCATCCAGGCGGTGCGTGCATGGGCTCGCAAGCAATCGTGTTGGCGCTGGGCTCTAAAGGATTCATGCTGCAGGCCTTCATCGTATTCGTCGCCAAGCTGCTCGATCGAGACAAGGTACGAGTTCCCACCAGTCTTGCCAGCTCGGGCAGTCCAACTCATTCGCTCCATGCGGCAGGCGCTGGCCATCCTGCTGCCCAATGCCGCCATGATCCTGATCATCCTCACCTGCTGGTATCTGTGCGAGTCGAGAGATCCAGCTAAGCCGGTAGGCATTCAGTGGTGGCCCTGGCTTGCTGATGGAGAGAGTGCCACTCATCTTGCCCTGGTCTGTAGCAAACAACGCCTGGCTTCCTGCCGGTGCCCAAGAAGATGAACCGATACTGCACGCTGTGCTGCAAGAACAGTCCGAGTCTGGACCACCACTGCACGTGGCTCAACACGTGCATCGCCGAGAACAACTACGAGCCGTTTTACTACTTGGTGGTCACGACCACGTGCCAGACGCTGCTGCAGGCCGTGATCGGCATTCTCTTGGCCACGCTCTGGTTCGCGCAGGTCAAGAGCGGCATCTCGTCCGACTGGCACAAGCCCATGCTCGTGCTTCTGTGGATCCACAACGCGATCTGTCTGTCGCTGGCTAACTCGTACCTGCTGCTGGCCGGCTTCCACACGTATCTGCTCTGCATCCGCTCCGGTACGTACGACTTCATTCTAGAGAACGGCGACGACGGCCTGTGCACGCGCATGCTCAAGTGCAACTGCCTGCGACGGAGCAAGAAGAAGAAGAACAAGCGCAGCCACGTACGGAACCAGGACGGCACGCAGAAGCCTTCGTCCAGCAAGGCTGTGGACACAACCAGAGGCCCGTCGACGGAGCTGGTCACGGCCCAAACCCAGTACCAGAAGGAGATCGCTGCATGGGAGAGCAAGTACGGGGCCGATACCGACGACACGGCATCGATCTCCTCCAGTGCCAAAAGAGACACGTCTTCGTTTGTGGACACGGGCGGCCAGCAGCCGTCTGGATTGACGCTGGCCTCGGTCGAGAAAGTCAGTGTGAAGCGCTCGAGCACGTTCCCAATCGAGCTACTGGACGACAAGGCGTCGCAGGGAGGCGGCCTGATCCACGAGAGCGAGGGCATCTTTGTGGGCGGGGCCGACATGCAGATCTCACATATCCCAAACGCCGACTTTGAGCCTATGCCTCCGTCCCCGAGGTCTCCGCTCGCTCGCATCGATCTGTAGCTCTTCTTCACAGAAATCTGCGACGTGTGCGGAAAGGTGCTATTCCCTGTCTAAATAGATTCAAGGACCCACATATGTTTTACACAGGGAAACACGTAAATACGCGTGTTTGATTGGCGGATACGCAATTGACTTGGGTTTTGTATGCTTCCTCGAGTGATTGGTTCTCGGTCGAGCAGCAGCCCTTGGGGCTGCATTCCTACAGCTGAAACGTTAGAGACGTCGTCGGGCAAACTTCTTTTGAACCTTAAACAAGGTGCGTTCTCATGCGAACCGCTATTGATGGGGCCTTGGAGCTCCATGCGTCTGCCTGTCTATTGCAGCAGCCAAAGTCGCCGAGCCAATCGGACAGACCGATACATGGGCGCTCTCGGCCAACAGGAATGCGACCCGAGTGACAGACCGACTCACGAATGAACCTGTGTGTAGATGCGTCACGTTGCTGCTTACCTTCTGACTGTGCTGGGCGGAAACGACTCCCCCTCGGTGGCTGACATCGAGAAGGTCATCTCCTCGTTCGGCGGCGAAGTCGACACCGAGAAGGCTGAGCTCCTGATCAAGGAACTTGAGGGCAAGAACATCGAAGAAGTGATTGCCGCTGGCAAGGCCAAGCTCGCCACCGTGTCGGTGGGCGCTGCCCCCGCTGGCGGTGCCGCCGCTGGTGCCGCTGGCGCCGCCGCGGCCCCTAAGGTCGAGGAGAAGGAAGAGGAAGAGGAGGCTGACCTTGGCGGCGGCATGGACATGTTCGGCGGTGGCTCGGACTACTAAGTGCCGTCCATCCAGCTGCAGGTCGCTGATCTTGGCTCCACTATGGTAGACTCCTCACTCACTCGCTGATGAAGAGACTGCGTAGTAATTTCAACACGAGCAATGTGACGCCTTTCACAATCAAAGCCAGCAGGTCTCTCTATTGTCTCCGTCTCCAGGCAACGCGAACAGGTTCACAGGTCCAGCAGTATTCGGGGGCTACTTCTATCCGGTCTGTTCTAGCCGATGAGCTTGGCGTTCACGCGGCGACACACGCCAGCCCAGCCCACAGCCGAGATGGAGCCGAACGGGAAGCCCGGGAACGACAGCAGCCGCTCCAGAGGCAGCATGTAGCCCTGCGGCAGTTCGACCAGCGGCTGCTTCCAGTAAAAGAACAGCAGAGCGCCCATGATCAGAGGCTAAAGACAAGAGCATTCAAAACGCAACAGTAAGCAATCAGTCATGCAGCGCAATGGACAGCTCAACGCACCGTTCGGATCTGATCAATGCGCTTCTGGAAGACGGACGGCGCGGCCTTTTGCATGCGTTCCACTGGCACGAGCATATCATGAGATAACACACACACGGAGTCAATTGTGATTCCGTACCTGCGAGCTCCTGCATCTGCTTCTTGATGGTGTTCATCTGGCGAATGGCCTTGGACTGCGCCACGAAGGTCTCGACTGAGTTGAGTCGGTTCACGATCACCACTTGCGCGTTGTACTGCTTGAGCAGCTCCAGCTCCTGCGCGGTCATGCGCGTGCCGCGCGTGTTCCAGAGCTTCATGACCACGTCCACGGCCAGCATCAGCAGCGCAATGGCCAGCACATCCACGCACTTGAGGCTCTCGATCTCCATGGTCTTTGGGGGATTGGGGCGCTTCTCCCTTCGTGTGGATCGTACTTAAGTGGAAACATACAATACACGCATAGGGCAACCTTCCGGAACAGTCCAAGAGCTACAGTATCCATTAGCAATGGCGGCCGATATGCGCGCTCTGCGCGACTACATCATGGCCAAGGACGGCACGGAGTACGACAACCTGCCGGCCGGCATGGTCTGCCTGCACATCACGCACAGCAACCTCAAGGCCGAGATGATCGACATCCGTCTGGACCTGCATCTGAGCATCGCGGACGTCAAGCACAAGGTCTACCGCCACTGCGGCACCAAGCCGGACGTCATGCAGCTCTTCCTGCTCAACAGCGATGGGTCCGTGCGCATGCCGCTGGCGGATGACAGCCGCATGCTGGGCTTCTATGGTGTGCAGAGCGGCATGCGGCTGCATGTGGTGGACACGGATCCGTTCTCGCTCTCGCGCGGCGGCGGCCTGGAAGACGTCTCGCTCATCCAGAAGTACACGATCTCCGAAGACGACTACGACAAGCGTAGGCGCCTCTCTCTCTCTCTCTAGCAAGTTGCGCCCTTTAGCTGACTCTTTTGTGGCTCGTGTGCAGGCGAGAAGACCGTGCGTGCCTACAAGAAGGAGCAGCTGGCCAAGGACCCGAACTGGAAGCCCAAGGCCATGATGAACAACGCGCCGCGACCGGCCGTTGACCCGGCGACCGTTCCAGGACCCGAGAGCATCGTGGGCATGACGCTGGGCGCCCGCTGCGAGGTGCAGCCGGGCGGCCGTCGCGGCCAGATCGCGTATTTGGGTGAAGTGCCCGAGATCTCGGCCGGCTTCTGGGTCGGCGTGCAGTTCGACGAGCCCGTGGGCAAGAGCAACGGCAGCGTCAAGGGCAAGGCCTATTTCAAGTGCGAGCCCAAGTTCGGCGGCTTCATTCGGCCGCAAAACGTGAGCGTGGGCGACTTCCCCGTGCAGGACCCGTTCGCAGACCTCTCGGACGATGACGACGACGACGAACTGTAGACTGGGAACAGAGAGGGACGGACGGTTGCACGCATAAATCTATCAGTGTATCATTGGAGCGCTATTGGTTTCTCTGTCTCTCTGCTCTCTGCTAAACGCTCCTACACCTCGGCCTTGCGCGTGATCTCCTCAACGTTCCAGCGCTTGCGCTTGCTCAGCGGGCGCGTGGCTGAGAGGCGCACGAAGTCGCCCATGTTGCAGGCATCCGTCTCGTCGTGGGCCATGAACTTCTTGGTCTTCTTGTAGTACTTGCCGTACTTGGGGTCCTTGACGATGCGGGCCACCTCCACCAGCACCGACTTCTGCATCTTGTTGCTCACGATCTTCCCGAACAGCGGCTTCATGGCGCTTTGCTTCCTGAGCCACTCGCGCGTTTCCAGCAATGCAAATGTGGGTGGTGGCGGCCGTTCAAGCGACCTTCGCGTCACCTCCCCCAATCCCGCCAATCGCAGGGCTGAACGTGTCAGAATGCGTACCCTGTCTAAATCGATCACACGATACCTGGATCTGCGACCTGTGAGATCGCATTCTCCATTGAGCTGCTGACTTGAGACTGAGATATGAAGTGGTTCCTGCCGTACCTGTATCATCCGCATCCAGAGGCGCGCTACCGCAAGCTGGTCACGCCGCTGGGCAACGTGCACCTGGAAAACCTGCTCATGCAGCAGATCGGCGTGACGCTGCTGATTTGCTTCATCACGGGCATCGTCTTCTTCATCGTCTCGCGCAAGCGGCGCACGCGGTATCTGACGCCCGTCGACAAGAGCCAGGGCCGCAAGAAGATGGGAGCCGCGCAGGCAACCGAGAGCGCCAAGTCGGCGCTGGAGGAGAACATTCTGCTCAAGGGCAAGAACAGCTACTACTACGCGCACCAGCAGCGCGAGACGACGGACAAAGAGGAGCAGAGCGTGACCAAGACCATGGTCTCTTCCTACGGATGGACCGACAAGAAGAAGAGCGTCAGGTGAGGCTGGGCTGTCTGGCTATTGCTGTGTGTGCGCTTGCTCTATGTCTAGATGACGGCTCACTGAATGGTTGTGCTACGCAGCATCTACCTCACGGACGACGCGGTGGTGAACATGGCGGACGACCAACTCGTGCTGGTGAGCTCCTGGCGCTGTGTCTCAATCCGATAGACCGGTCGTCTCATCTCTCTATGACTCTACAGAAATGGACTGCGACGTCGTTCTCGATGGACCTGCTGACGGAGTCCAAGGGCTCGAACGCCAAGAGCCTCGTGATCCCGACGCTGTTCAGCGAGATCTCGGACGTGACGTGGAAGGCCAAGGGCAGCCAGCTCACCATCACGCTGCACAAGAGCGAGCACGAGAGCTGGAAGTCGCTCAACGGCGCGGCCAAGAAGCTGGAAGACCACATTGAGTACGACGAAGCCCTGTACGACTAGATGCCTTGGGAAATAGATGTAACCGGTCCTCTCTCTCTCTCGGGGCCATTGCATTAGTCTCTCGGTTATCAATTACTCGGGCAGCCATAACTTGAGGTGGTTGGTGTCATAGGACGCCGTGATCACGCTCCTGCCGCCTGCGAAGGTCACGCCCACGAGCACGTCGTTGGGAATGAGCTGCGAGCTCACGAGCTTCACCTTCGCAGCGCCAGCCTTGGCACTCGAGAGCTCCCAGACGTTCATGAACGTGTCTTCCGCCACCGACACGATGCAGTGCTCGTTCACGTCCAGCGCTGTGATCGCGCGGCTGTGGGCGGCGACCTCCGAGTGCAGTCGGAAGGTATCCTTCTGGTAGAAGCGCAGCTTGCCCGTGAGATAGCCGACCACGAGCCAGTTGTCGGCCGTGAACCGGAGCGACGTCGCCGGGTACTCGTGGCCCGTGATGCGATGGACGATCTCGAAGTTCTCGTCTGGGTGGCGAATCAGGATCGTGCCGCTGGCGTCGCTCACGGCCACGAGAAGCCCGTCGATGGAGCTGTCGATGCAGCAGATTGGGTCATTGTGGTCGTTCAGAGTCTCAAGCAGGTCGAACTCATGCGGCGATGCCGTCTTGGACGATCGCTCCTTGCCCAGGACGAAGCATTTGCCCTGAGACGTTCCTGGTTCAAGGATACAGGGTCAATGGAGTATGCAGTAGCGACGTTGCTACTACTGTGGCCGTACCAATCATGATCAACGGCGGGCTCAAGTGGATGGCGCAGATGCCTCTGCAGTACAAAGCGGTGCCTACTGTCAACGGACGTCAGTACCCACACGCATGCAGGATTCACTTGAGCAATGCCATGCAAAGCACCATCTTCTGCGGTGTCGACCGTGTCCTTGAGAGCGATTTCGTACACGATGTTCTCCCCCGCAGCGTCAAAGATCTACAAGAGGTATTGAGGACCTGGAGGATTGGGGTCCAAGCTCAAAGAGAGTCGGTCGAACGTACTTGCACGCCGTTGTCCGAGGCCACGACGACGAAGGCGATGTCCTGGAGCACGCAGATGCGCACTTGGTGCACGAACGACTTCTCCTGACTCGGCAGCTTGCGCACTTCGGATGGCGTGCTGGAGGAGTTGACGTAGATCACGTCGTCCAGATGAGCATACACCTGCGTACACGCCACACGGCCGCCGTTATCAGTCCATGGACGCGGCCATTCCGAGTCTCCATGTAACGCACCAGCACGTCGCCCTCCTTGGACAAGTTATTGCACACGGACGACACTGAGAAGTTGGTGACCGTCAGTTCTGGATCAGCGAACCGTGACTGCGCCATCTCCTCAGACTGCGCTTTGCCTCCTGCTCTCTCTGCAAGCGATGGATCTGCCGCCTGTGTTGGTCGCTCCTGGGCCTTGCGACCTTTCGATCTGACGGTGGCGGCGGCGGGTTTGGGTTCAGTCCTCCCTGCCAGCCAAACCCATATCAAGATTCAACCCATTTGCCAGACTAGACCCACGGGCCGGAGCATGAAGCAGAGACCATGACGTTCGCGCGCAATGCGGTGCTCGTGGGCACGTGGGCCTACGCGCTCAAGCTGCACGTGTTCGACGTGACGTACGGCCTGGGGCCGTCCATGACGCCCACAGTGCCGGACGGGTCCTTCATCGTGTTCGAGCGGCTCTCGAGGCACTGGCGGCCGTACACGCGAGGCGACGTCGTGCAGCTGCTGTCGCCCACACGCAGCAATGGGGCCACAGTCTGCAAGCGCATCGTGGCCGTCGTACGTGACTGCTGTCGTCTGCTGACCATTCCCTGGGCTAGTGGACATAACTGTGCATGCGCTGTAGGAAGGAGACACCGTGACGCTGCAGCCTCGCTTCCAAGCCGACCGCGCCGCAACGATCAAAGTGCCCAAGGGCCACGTCTGGGTCGAGGGCGACAACGCCACGCAGTCCGTGGACTCGCGGCAGATCGGAGCGGTGCCGGCCTCGCTGGTGCTTGGTCGAGCCTTCTGCATTGTACGTGTCCCTGCTCTCTCTCTCGCTGTCTTAGATGCGGATGCTGACGACGCTGTCATGATCTGATCAGGTCTGGCCTTGGAAGCATGCCTCCATCGTGCGGTAACTCCATACTGCTCCCAACACGCGATAGACTGAGAACGCCATGCTCTTCTATGGTAATAATTAAGGGCTGACACGTATCAAGCGCCAATACTAGAGCTATTATGTAGTCGCCATGTCGATCGTGCATCTGAGTGTGTGGTCACGCGCGCTTCTCGCCACAATTGGAGCAGAACTTGGCCTGCGGAGGCTGGAACGTCGTCCCACACGCAGCGCAGGCAGCGAGCGCAGCTTTCGGACTGGACACAGGTGCTTCTCTGGCCGCAGCAGCCTGCTGCTTCTTGAGCTCGTACATGGAGTGGTAGTACTCCATCTGCTCCAGCTCTTCCTTTGCGTCGGCCACCAACATGCGCACGCGGCCTGGATCACGCGTCTTCTGCTCGTGGCGGAACTTCATGCCCACGTAGGCCTTCATCATCTCGCGCTGCTCCCACTCGGGGCACTTGCGCGCCGACCGCAGACACGCGGCATACAGCGCCAGCACCTCCTTGCGCATCATACTGCTCAAGCCAATGTTGTCCTGACAGTACAGTGATCGACGCAAGTTTACGAAGACCCTGAGTTAACGTTTTTGATTGGCTGTAAATAGCAAATGAACCAAATAATGTGGTACCACACTAACTATGCAGTGCAGCCATCTCGCAATGACTTGCATGATGCGAGACCAATGACGCATTGGCAATGCCTGTAATGCGGCTGTGATCCACCAGCTGCCGCTGTTTCTCAAGCCGACCCACGTGAATCAACATGCCAGCCCATTCACTCTCGATCCTGCGGTCGAATGCCGTGATTGCGCCCATGTGTATCCCTTGACCACATGGCGCGGGTTGTGGAGGGTTGCTCTTACACATTACACTCTCTGGGGCTCTGGCATGGGCTCTGCACGCTCCATCTGGCAGTCACCTTCTCTCTCTTCATCGGCCGCCCTGGAGACCGGTGCCACGCCTCCCCATGTCAGCGCTCGCACCTCCGCTCGCGCTCTATGCGGCGCTTCTGGTGGCCTGGTGCATCCCGTCAGAGGCTGAGTGTGTGGGTCCGCTCTGCGCTCTCCTGCCCTTCGTGGTGCTAGCAGCCGTGCTACTGGTACAGCTCAAAGACGACAGGAACAAGCGTCTGCTGCTGCTCGCCGCCACCATTCTGCTCTCGGTCATTCCGGCCCAAGCGATCAGCCAGCGCGCTCGAACGGCCTCCACTCTTGCCGCCTTGGCTGGCGTGCCGCTGCCGTATCTGCTGGCCTTCATGCGCATCGGATCCAGCAATGCACTCGATGAGCTCACTGTCCGCGTGCTCCAGCGTGCTCAGGAACAAGGCGTTCTTGCGGACGTAAGTGACGACATTGCAAACACAGCCC
>JAADVF010000041.1:0-80784 GCA_023334555.1 Elongisporangium undulatum
AACACTACTGCTGCAGCCACGACTACGAAGCAGGCGCCTGCTGCACCAGCGCGGTCCTCGTTTGCCTTCTTCATGCAGACGTACGCCGGTGCTGATCAGCTTTCATCAATGATTGGAGCCAAAGACAATCGCATCCAGCAGATGCGACTCGAGCACACGGAAGCCCGGCGTGCCGTGTCCAAGAAAATCGTCCAGCAGTTCTTCCTACTGTGGAAGCAAGTGCATCAAGCGGATCAACGCATTGGGCTGAACGCTCAGCTGTGTATCAAGCGAGCCGCTCGTCTCGCCTTTGGCTCTCGACGTCCTGTCTGGTCGGCTGAGAAGCTCATGACCATCTTTGACATGTGGGCGCGATGGGCCTCATTCCATCGATGCAAGCGACAAGGAATCCCAGTCACGCGCTATGCCCAATCCAATCCGCAGTGGGATATCTGGCTGCACCAGTACCAGGAGCGCAAGATTCGCCAGCTGAAAGCCACAGCTAAATCTCCGCTGGCACGAATGCGGCGGTATTTCTGTCGACTGCACGCCTTCAGTTCGCATGTTATCGCCAAGAAGCGCGCGATGGAGCTTGCTATTCAACACTACAACGATCACTTGAGCCATCTTGTTCTAGTCTTGTGGCGAGAGGAGATAGCAGAGAGTGCCGCTTTGAAGAAGCTTTGTCGGAACACGTTCTGCCACTGGCGCGACTATGTTCAGGTGAAGCTGAAACTACGACCCCGGAAGAACGCAGTCATCGCGAAACGTAAGCTTTGGGACTATGGCCACGCTTGGCAGGCCTGGACTGGTGTCCATCTGCGCAGCTGCTTCAAGCGAGAGCTGCATCTAACGCGAATGGAGCACTGGCGATGGCGGAGCAAGGTGCATCGCATCCTGTTCATTTGGATGGATGTCAAGTCCGAAGTCAACAAATGGAAGACGTTCGAGGCGTGGAGGAACTTCGTGCAGCGGCGGAAGCTCTACTTGATGCTCCGCTTTCATTGCGATCGCATTCAAAAGCGCAATCTGCTGTATGGCATTCTAAATGCGTGGAAGTCCGTTGTGTGGAAGCATGATGAAGGGTTTCTTGAAGATCGTCTGAAGCTGAATGCTTGGGCTGCCTACGAAGAGATCGCTCCCACCATGTCCATGCTCTTCTTCGGATATTACGGAAACGCTGCCGCCATCTTTGGCGGAGTTCCTGTGCCCAAGACGGGAGATAGTGATCCGTTTGTTGCCTCGCGCATTCAAAACGAAGCGGATGAGCAACTGCCCTACACAACGAACGGAATCCGTCGCTTCCAGACAATGCTGTTGCAGGGCAGCCTTGCAGACGTGCGAAACAGTGTGCTCCAGTCCAAGCATCTCATTAATGCGGTCGATGAAGACTCTGGCAACACGCCGCTGCATATTGTAATGCAGATCGAGGATCCAGATCACCGCATCGCCGAGCTGGAATTTCTTCTGAGCGAAGGCGCCGCGACCTGGGATCGACCGAATCGCCATGGGCTCACACCAAAGCAGTTGGCTCCCGATGCCGCGTCCAAACGGCTGCTTGAGAAGGGCGTGTACGAGTTCCACGCTGCTAATATCATGCGATCGCCTGGCTCCACGATTGGCGAATACCAGGATTTCCGACTCGCATGGTGTATCACGACATTGATGTCGAGCGAATGGGTTCGAGGGGAACGCCTCGCAGGGAACATCAAAGTGCGTGAGTGGCACAGTGTCATGAAAGAAGCTCTCTGGCTGCGTCAGGAGCGCATGTTCTTCGCATCGGCTTCCGAGTTTTCGCCAGCCATCCTCCGATGTCGCGCATTCCTCAATGGCATGCGACACAAGATCTATCGTAGTCCTTACGACTGGGTCGATCAACGTCTGAAAAAAGACATGCAGCTCGCACGACGAATGACAACTCGCCGGTCGATTCACCAGCATTCGTCAAGACTGTCCATATCCAGCGAGTTGATTGCTAAGAAAGAATCTGCACCACTTGCTTGGCTCACAAACAAGATCCGCTACGCACACCAATCGCCCGAAGAGCTAGCAAGACATCAACGGGCTAGAGAGTTTGGTGAGTTTGAGCCGTACGCTCGGTTCATTCTCTCGCCGACTCTCGATTGCGAGCCAGCAGAGAAGGCGCTTGTGCATAGTTTCGTGGGTGTGCTTTACTCGCTTGAGTTTACCGTTCCCCAAGTGATGGCAACGTGCGAGCGTCTTGAAGACCAATGTAATCAGTTGGAGAACACTGTGGGTTCCCTAAGCGATGAGGTGCAGAGATTGGAACGACAGGCGCTTGGTGCAATCGATCCACAGGATCCAGGCAGCGGCACATTTCCTCTCCGCGCTTTCTCGGACAGGTCGGATCTGGAGTGTTTCTTCCGTAAGAAGCTCTTTGAAATCGATCTGGAGCTGTTCCGAATTCAAACAGATCGGCAGACGATGGCAGAGTTGGATGAAGGCGAACGTGAAATCAGCTCAAGCACCCGCAGCAGTGGTAATGGAGACATAACAGCACCGATGTTGATCAAGGAAGTGTTGTATTTGATCGCACAGAAGCAGCGCAAGTTGCGCAAGCTGGAGAAGAAGCGGAAAGCACTCGAGGTGCAACTGCAGGAGCACGAGTCAAACTGGCGCGTGCCTCTGGCAAAGCCAATCAAGTTAGTTGCCGAGATATGTGAAGCACGCATGATACTTGAGCATACTCGCTTGCAAACGGCTTACGCGCTCGTAAAGCAAAGTGACGTACAGGCTGCAATTGATTCCTTGAAACGCACGAAGGAGGCTCTTTCGACTGGAGATTTGCACCAATTGCGCGCTCCTGCTCGATCCATGACAGAAAGCCAACTTCTGGAGCGGAAACGCTGCGTGGGACTGGAATTTGCACGCTTCTCAGTGTTCTTTCAAACGAAAACCGATAGCTCCGAGCTGCCCCACGAAAGGCTTCGAGGCTTACAGCGCAAGGCCGTCGCTGCACTGCGCTTACTGTTTATCACGAACCTTTTCCGTTGTTGCTGCTGCTGGATGGTGGAGAACCTGATCGCGGCCGCAAAGGAAGAAGAGCCGGAAGTCGTCGAAGAGGAAGAAGACAAGAAGCCTCTTCGAGTCGGACTTCGTGCGGCCACGCCAGGTAAATTAGTTCGGGGCCCAACCGACAAGTCAGCGCGTCGAAGAAGCAGCGTCACCATGACCCGCACAGTCCTGGAGTCGCTGCATCGCGACTCCATGCTTGTCGACCAAGCCGAACAGCAGATTCTCGTCATGAAGCAACGATACACAGACAGCGCCACCTTGATTTTCAACGACGAACGGTCTGCAATTTTCGATAAGGAGCAGCAGAAAAAAGTTGCGACAGAACTGGCGATCCCGATGTTTGCCGAGATCAATCCCATCACAGGCGCACTGGAGCTGCCACCGAAGCAGCTTGTGGATCTGGACACTCTGCCAGTCGCCGCCGACTATTCAGCGAGAGAAAAAGCCGCCGCCATGGCACAAGCTGCTGCTGCAGCTGTTCCAATTCGGAACCGCAAGAAAGAGCAGTTGCTTCGCGCGATGTTTGATGATCAACAGAAGCGTGCGCGCAATGAGCCTGACTTTGATGAACAGGCCGACGGAGAGTCGATCTCTCAACTACCAGCGATCCACAGCGAGACGTTCGAGTTTTGTAATTTCAAAATGTCTGCGTCTGCATTGCTCACAAGAGCTGCAGAAGATACGACGCTGATCGGTGCGCCCATAAATGACGAAGTTGATAACATGGATATGATCTGGAAGCGGGTTGGCCGACCAGAAGAGACCACAAACAAGTCCAATGGCAACGCCAGCTCCGAGTCGGACGTGTTTAGCTCACCAGACGACGAGCAGGCGTTCCACGCTTCTCTTCGACTCATGAGCGCGCACAAAGACCGCAAACCGCTTGCGCGCATGAACTCCATGTACAACAGAGCGAGTATCAACGAAGCTCTTATGTCTGTGCAAACAATGGAAGCCACGCGAGCAGTGACAGCTGCAGCTTCCCAATCTGGAGCAACTGGTGATCTCACAATGCACGCTGCACCACTGAGTGTGGATTCGCTCCGTGTTAGCAAGAAAAACGCAATCGAAGCCGATCCCGTCGCAATCGATGAGATGGAGGAAGATGGAGATACTGTGCTGGGGGATTCTGAGGTGGAGAGGGTGATGGAAGCCAGCAATCCCAGTTCTATCGGTCAAGGTCATGAAGATTCCACATTGCTCGGTGCCAATACCGAAACTGATGTTGCTGGAGAACATTCGCAGAGCAATGGCCAAGACGACGATATGCCGCTGGACGAGGCTCTTAACTCGTATCTGGAGCGCATCCGGATCGACTCGTTCTTGTTTCAGCAGCCTCGTGGTTCGGCTGGGAATTCTGATGTCGAAAGCAGACGGCAGAGACGGACGTCCACATCGCTGGATCCAGGAATGACTACTCCGGAAGAACGGCGCTATTCGCACATTCGCTGGGAAGCGGATCCATGTGCACCATCGCTCAAGCCTTTGCCTCTGGTGGTCGAGAGCCAACCTCTCGGCTCTCTCGTGGCGGAATCCACCGATTCACTCGCCATGGATTACCAATTGCATGAGGCAGAGCATCTGGTTGTGATGCGGCAGTATGTACCTCGACCTCAACGCAAGAAGGGCCCGTTGGCTGAGAAAGACCCGCAATTCTCTCTGCTAGGCGCGTCCTTGAACGCAAAGCCCAAGAAGAAGACGACTGTCGCGGAGCTGTTGAACGTGCAATCCGAGCCGGTGCTCCGTCGAACAGACTCTGAGAATGCAGGTTCGCGGCCGAACACCAGAGGCGATCCAGCAGGAGGGCGTACGAGTCGACCATCCATAAGCGTCACGATTGAACACAAGAAGGCAGAGGCCAGCTACGACTTGCACGACTGTGACACCTCGTGTGCTCTGTTTCAAGAATCATCGACTTGCAACGATATGATTCTGGAAGTGATTGGCTCTCGCAGCTACGCGTCTGTTAATAAGACAAAGGCATTGGATCATGGCGAGCCGACGCTTCCAGCTATGAGCCCCAGTCGTCGAACATTTGAAGACAAGCCCGTAATGAGAGCGAAACCTCGTCAGACGCAGTCATGTGTTGATCTGCACGTTGCTGGCGCCACAGTGCAGGCTTCTGTGGGGTCAACGAATGCTCAGGCCGACGAAGAGATCGGTTCGGATGGGGACTTGAAGGGATCGCTGTCCAAGCGCCAGAAGGAAAGTGTCTGGCGAGAGTTTGCTGGCACACCGCTGTCAGAGAGCGTTCAGAATGCCTATGCGACACTGTATCCCCAGACGTACCAGTCCACTTCAAGAGAGTCAGATCTGCCTTTAAATGAGGCAGCAGCAGTGCACGATCCGCATCATCACGCTGTATTTGCCAGGGCACGGTCGAAAGGCAACCTCTCCACTCAAGGCCAGTCGGTCGCTCATCTTGCTCCACAGCAGAGCGAAATAGCACGCGACAAGCAGTTCTGGAGCGCAATCGAAGGCTACAAGGCGGTCGGTGCCTCGATTCTGATCGCCATGGACTCGCAGACAAAGATAGCGCGACGCAAGGAGAAAGCTCTCGCGATCTACAACGAGTTTCTCAACGACCACAGTGCGCAGAAGCTCTCCTGGGTAGACATGTATCCGAACGAAGTGGCCGCGATACGACGCAACATCCACTCTGGATCCAAGAGTCTGTTCAATGCGCTCCAGCAGACAACGCAGCTGCATATCTCCACAGCGCTGGCGCTTCGTGACGAGCTCGGCTCCTGATTCAGGAGGTCGTTTCGCCTGGAGAGACGCTTTCACAAACGAATTCTTCTCTCAAGTGACGCAGGCATGACGGACGGTAGCTCCATATCTGTGCTGCAGAGGTTTGCCGAGCAGCGCAAACTCAATCTGCCGCCCCAATTCGCCAAAGTTGTAACCAGCGGAAGTTCGAAAGCGCTAGCAGCGGCTGCGCCGGCCTCGCCTTCACGCGTGCCTACTAGACAGCCGATATGGAGCACGTACACAAAGCGCACACATGGAGAACGAGTAGATCGCCTTCGAGATGCCATCCGCATCCCAGAGGAAGACTATAGCGACTCACGCGATGCCTACTGCCGGAAGAAAAAGCCCAAGGTGCTCATCAAGCTGCACGAGGAGGCCGGTGAGTGGAGCGTGGCGTTTGAGAAGCGCACGCGAAGACTGGGCTTCCAGCGAGAAGTCGTGGACCGCCCCGTGTGCGATCTGATAGAGAACCGCTCGCTGTTCCACCAGCGCCTGCACGAGATCGCAGAGGAGCTGGACGGCGGCCATTGAATGAAGCCATCTGCTCCACCCTTTCATGCCATCCTATTCATGGGTACATCGTACCATTAAACTGGTACACCACATTCGTTTTACGTGTGCTTGAAGTTTCCGTTTGGGCACTGGTACAGTGGTGTGTTGACGGAACCAATCCGAGTGGTACACATCCCCCGAAGGCCCTGGGGCCTGTTTGGAGTCGGGTCACAATCCAAAGAGCCGAGCAAGAGCAAGATGAACATCAACGAGCTGTACAGCGTCAAGGACAAGGTCGTGATCATCACGGGCGGCGGCCGCGGCATCGGCAAGATGATCGCCGACGGCTTCGTCAGCAACGGCGCCAAGGTCTACATCGCCTCGCGCGACCTCAAGGCGCTCACGGCCACGGCCAAGGAGCTCACGGCCAAGGGCCCCGGCAAGTGCGTTGCGGTGAGTTTCCAAATGCGGCTAATGCTCTTGACTGTGTGTGTGAGGTCTGTGAGACTGATGGGGGATTGGTCTGCATGCATAGATCCAAGCTGGTCTGACCACGGAAGCCGGCTGCAAGGCGCTCGCGGACGAGATCAAGAAGCACGAGGCCAAGGTCGACGTGCTCATCAACAACTCGGGCGTCGCCTACGGCGGTACCTTTGACATGCACACGTCTGAGGGTATGTAGTGCGAATACCCCCCTCCCCTTCTGCCATTGAGACACTCACCTCGTTCTCTGCTGCGTAGTGTGGGACAAGGTCCTCGGCGTGAACGTCAAGACCCCGTTCTTCCTCGTGCGTGAGCTGCTGCCGCTTCTGGATGCCGCTGCCACGTCGCCCGATGGAGCGCGCGTGATCAACATCGGCTCGGTCGCCGGTCTGCGCACGCAGAACATCCCGACCCCGGCCTACGACGTGTCCAAGGCCGCCGTGCACCACCTCACGCGCGCGCTCGCTGCCAAGCTCTCGCGCCGCCCGAACGGTGGCCACATCCTCGTGAATGCCATCGCTCCCGGCCTCGTGCCCACCAAGATGGCCAGCGGCATCGCCGTGGCCACAAGCACGCCGCTGGAGAAGCTCCAGGACTTCATCCCCGTCGGCCGCTACGGCAACGAGTACGACATGGCCGGCCTGGCTATCTTCCTGGCCTCCAAGGCCTCGGGCTGGATCTCGGGCATGACCATCGCCTCGGACGGTGGCCAGATCTTCGCCTCGGAGACCACCATGGGCACGCCCAAGCTTTAAGCGTAACCTTGTTAACAGCGAAAGCGTAACCTTTTCATGTCCAAACTTGCATTTGTGTGTAACCCCTCCGCTTCCGTTTGGATCTCAGTTGCCGTTCACATACAAATTCCAAGTGAACGCTCGCGAGTGCGTGCGTAACCTAAAGCACAGTGCGACGGTGATGGCGACGGAGTCGCTGCCGGTTCTCCTAGCGCCATGGCTGCTGAGCAAGTGGGACGACGCGGCCGCTGCAGGTAAAGGCAGACGATAAAGGACTGCATACAGGTATTACAGAGTCCGATCGACTGTTGGTTGTTTGTTGTAGGTGTCATGCGCACGTCCGTTGACGGCATCCGACGGCGGAAAGTCGAAGGTCGCCTGGGCACAACAGTGCAGTTCCATCCGCAGCACGCGCAGGTTTGACCTCTCTGTCTTCTGTTGCAAACTGGCAACCAGGCGAAGCCTGACGCTCTGCCTCCGCATCGTTTCCAGCTGAAGAGACCGGTGGCGGCAGAGTTGCAGCGCCAACCAGTACCGGCTTCACCAACCAAGAGCGCATTCAACTTCACCAAAGCCATGTGAGACCGACCAATGCATTATTCGAGGCTTGATTGGCTGCTGACATAGATCTTTAGGGACTGCGAACGTCTGGGTGCGCTTCGCTTCGCCCTGGATGCGCAGCAGCAGGTCACGATTCATGAAGAGACCGACGCGTCAGATGAGGAGCAAGACATCGTCCTCGTAAACGTGTCTCCTTTGGTGAGTATTATACTTTATATGAAAGCGTGACTTGATCTTACGTGAGAGCAGATGCGTGGTCATTTTCTATGTATCTTGGACATTGCACGGATCCACCCGCAAGCGCTACAAAGGCAGTTCCTCGTCAAAGCAGTTGCGCTCACTACCACAATGCAAAGGCAGGATTTCGCACTCGGTAATTACAGATGCAATTGCGTCATTAGGATCGTGGCATTTACTTCTTGGTATGTATTGCACCAGGATTCAATAGCGCGGGCGCTTGGGCGTCAGTAAACCATTTCCATCTGCAAGGTTTCTTCTTGAATGAAATACGCGAAACTGATGCTATGTCAGCGGAGATAGAAGTGTTTCCGATCCTCAAGCAGCCGACACAACTATTGTTCTCCAGCACCCAAGTAGGGGTGACGGTCCATGTGCGCTCTTCGCCCAAATGGCCTGTGCGTTGTTTTGCTATTGAGGCACCAGAGTTCACCGCTGGAAGCTCCCGACAAGAGCAACAGCAGGGACTGGTGAACGTGATCTGGCCGTTAATTGAGGTTCTGCAGAGCATGCAGATACCACACAATGCTCTTTTTGTGTGGTCTGCGGGGAGCCTGGCGAGCTATGTATTCCCACGTCTGCCTCAGTGTGAATACCGCTTACAGACCAGAGAATCTGCTGCGCCGTTTCGATTTGCCATCGCCGAGCTTTGCGGACTTATCATAGCTGGTGATGAGGAAGCATTCGATGCTTTCAGTGAGGATGCATATGTGCACTTCATGCAGACAGAGATATCTTTGCCACAGGTAAGTGCAGCGCTGCTTTGAAGCACTTCAGAAATGCTCTCATATTCTTTTGGAACTGATAAGGACAAATTGGAGGATATCATCAACGCATGGAAACCCAAAATGGGGTGATTCGTGACTGCGTGATCGCGTAATTCGATGCATGCACCTTTTCAAAAGCTTTCGAGATCCCAAATGCGCAAAATAAATTGCTTTTACCGGTATTTGAATCTGGCTGCAGCTGACTTCTTTTGGTATTCGTAGTTTCAAAGGTGACGACTTCTAAATATGGACAGGACAAGCTGTGGGCATCGTCCTCGTGTATATTTATTTATACGTCATTGGGGTTTTGTTCATCGCCTTCCTGTGCTGATTCCAGTTTTGAAAAAGCTCCGAGCAATGGGCTCCGGATGCAGCTCCGATCAGTATGCGGGCGATCCAAACTCGCTCTCCATGCGACACTTTGAAGTGCATCGTGTGATTGGCAAGGGCGGCTTTGGCAAGGTCAATGCAGTTATTCGACAGCAGACAAATCCGCCGCAATGGTTTGCACTCAAAACGCTCGACAAGCACACGATTATCAAGAAGCAGTGTGTGTCAATGGTCTGGAACGAACGCAATTTGCTCACAAGTATTCCAGCCAAGAACGCTTTGGTGGTAGCTATGCATCATGCTTTCCAGGACGAGCACAACTGTTATGTGGTCATGGATTTGCTTTTGGGCGGTGATCTTCGATTCCACTTGCAGACAACGTTTCCACGCGGATTTTCCGAAGGCCAAGCCAGATTCTACGTGGCTGGTATCGCTTTGTCGCTCCAGTCTTTACACAGCAAGAACATTTTACATCGAGATGTCAAGCCCGAAAATATCATTCTCGACAATCTCGGGTACCCACGGCTGACTGATCTAGGCGTTTCCGTTCACGTGGATGAGTCCATGCGGTATCGAGGCAACAGCGGCACAAAGTCGTTCATGGCGCCAGAAATGCTTGATGGGAACTATGAACATGGTACAGCTGCTGATTTCTTCGCTCTGGGTATCGTAGCACACCTGCTTTTGGTGGGAACTAAGCCATGGACTATAACGTCGAAAGCGCACATGGACATTGCCTGTCCAGCAGTGCTGAGCACAGGCGCACTCACAGAGGAAGAGAGTACTCGATACTACCCCATGCGGCTTCTGCATGCTGCAAAGCAATCCGATTCAGCACTTTCGTCCGCTTGTCGATCGTTTGTTCGGGGTTTATTGCATCCGAATGAGAAATTGCGGCTTGGATACAATGGTGCAGACGAAGTCCTGGCCCACGAATGGTTGCGTGATTTCGATTGGGACAGCTACCGCAATCAAACGCTTCCCGCTCCGTTCAAGCCCGTCATCGATGAGGGAAAAGCGAACTGCAATACTGCAGCCCATGATTTCGACGATATTTTGAGCATTGGTCACACGCCGTCGCATCGACTGACCCTAGAGGAGCAAAAACAATTCGCTGGTTTTGAATTCAACACAAGTCTAGTATGAAAATGCAATTGTGTTTCGCAGAACGACAGATCTACTTTGGTTGTCATTGAACACTCGGAGGTGAGCGCGCAGCGAGGGCTTCGTCGATCTTGACGAGCGTTTCAAGGCCGTTGGCAGCGATGGAGAGCACGAGACCATTCGAGGTGAGCAGTGCATGGTCACAGTGCGAAAAGTCTGGATTAACGCGGATGAGATTCATCTGGCTTCGGCCGCAGCGACCAAATGTATCGGCGACAACCATCTCACACTCCTTGCGCACGGAAGGAACCTATACTCGAGGCAAAGCATGAGATTATCTCACTGAAATGATGGCATGAGAAGAAATCTTAACGTACGCGTGTGCCGCAGCCGATTTCCAGCACCACAAGTCGAAGCGAAGGATCATTCTCCAGCATCTAAAGAATCAGGCACATAAAGCACTTGACCAATCAGGGTCACGGTCAACGGCAAGAAAACGCCGCACCTCTTCCATCACGGCCTCCCAAGCGACATATCGGTCCTCGTCCGATCTGTTGGCGATCCAAGCGGTATCGTGGAACATCAACACGTTCGGTCGCGCTTTACCATCGCATTTGGGGCAGCGAGGAAGCTCATCCTCTGCAGCTCGCATCGTAGTCGAATCGATCGTCAAGCGCGTGTCTGTGGGCATGGACCAGATAATGTTACACGGAGCCTTGGCCCCGCATTGCCAGGTCTCCACGTTGCCGTGCAGCTCGTAGACCTCGTTGGGCTCGAAATCACGATGGAAATGCGAATCCACCTGGCCACGAGCACGACAAGAGTAAATTGATTCGATATGACTGTGAGTTGAAGTCAGAGGAGCCCGTACATTGGATGTGTAGATGAAGAACGGATCGTTGGTGATGGTGTCCAAGCGTACGCCACTCGAAAGCGAACCACTGTGGCTCAGCTGCTCGAACGTCTTGGCCCATGACTCTTTCACAGCTCGTCGCGCAACCACACGCTCCTTCCAGCTTTTGAGGATCTGATACCCACGATGCTGCTTGGTGTCGCGGTAGGCGTTCATGCAGGAGCCCCAAAAGCCATGGAAGAGCTCGGCGTCTTCTTCAAGCTATTGAAGTCACACGACAAACACGATCAGAGAGTGAAGTACCATACGTTGTCGCTTGTCTCTGATAGTCCGTACGTAGTAAGGATCGCACAGATCGTCGTATTCGAGCCCCTCGCGCTTGTACGCTTCGACGGAGGCGATGTCGCTGTCATAACTCAATCAGTTCCACGCAGCAGAAGCCACCGTATAGTTCGTTTGAGTGTGCCCTACTTGTAGACCGGCAGCCCAGAGTCCGCTGTTGCAGAAGAGAGGTCAGACAAATGACGAACACACGCTGGAAGATGGAGACGCACCGGAGAAGCCTGCGCCTGCAGCCACGAGCAGGAAGTCAGCGTCTGCGATCAGCTCTGCGCATAGAGGCCACTAGTGTCAGCTCGTTCCTCTACATCCGCACAGAGAAGAAGCCGTCGCAGTCACCTGCTGCCTGCTGCCATGACGCAGCCAGTGACGCCTGCTCAGCCATCGTGATTGAAAATTGACCAATCACGTGACCGCAATGGTGCTTTGGAGAGTATTGACTGGCGCACAATTCTCAACCCAGCCAACGCAGTTCTTTGAAAGACATTCATCACAGATGCACGCATTCCATTGCTGTGTCCAGACCAGCAAGTCATACGTATGCAGCTCTTTCACTCATCGGGTAGTTGGTGCGAGCACTGAAGCATCCAGACAGACAGACTGACGCAGTGGTGTGATCTTTACCGGGCAAATAGATGCTCAACGAATCGAATGGGATCGATCCAGTCAGCAGAACAGAGACGCCCCTCCACACAACGCACACGCATTCTACTCTGTTCAGGATGCCTCTGGATCCTTCAGATCCAGAGAGATGCATGGCAATGCCTCAGCTTTTGTGCCGGCTTTGGGCTGTCTCGGGGTTACGGTGCTAATTCGGAGGTTACGGTGCAATTTAGGAAACGCACTCATTTTACGGAAAACCAGCTGGTGCAGGGTCATCCTCCAGTAATATCAGATACTCGCGGAAAATGTGTCTGACTTTCCTTGTATCATGAATAATATTTGGCTGCTTCAAGATCATTTGCTTCTGATTTGAGCGATCGAATGATACCTACAGCATTGCACGACGCAAGGAGCATGCGGATGTAGGCCACCTTCATGAACCAAGTCAATAGCTATTGCCGAGGGCTTCGGATCTCCCATTCACTCCAACCCAACACGATATACACCTGCGATAATAATTTCCCAGTCATATTCATTTTGCAAAGAAGTATGGTTCTCCCGAAAGTAAAGTCGGGCAACCAGCTGCATGGGCGGATGGGAACGTAGCACAAGCTGTCTCTCTATCAGTCTGTCTGTCTGGCTGTGGGCTGCTCATTCCCCAATCGTCCAGGTCGGAGACTCTCGCCATGCGCTCGCTCTCCTGTGCCGCCGCTCTCGCTGTGCTGCTTTCGGCCGTGGGTTCCCATGCCGCGACTTGCTCGGACAACGTGCTGGTCGACGCCTTCGAAGGACTGAACGTGAACACGCAGCTGTACAACTGCCTCAAGGACGAGGACCTCAATGCCGCACTCTCGGGCTCCGTAGACCTCTCGGCCGTGCAGAGCGGCTCGACGCCGGCCGATGTGACCGCCATCTGCAAGTCCAGTGACTGCGTCACGGCCATCTCGACCATCGTGGCCAGCAGCAATTTCAACATCACCAACTGCACCGTGGGCGATGATGTGGTTATCATGGACCAGCTCACGGCGCTGAACCAGGCTTGCAAGGTCATCGCAACGGAGTCCAGCTCTGCCAGCGGATCGGTCAGCGCCGCGTCGTCGGCCTACGGATCTTCAGGTTCGTCCTCTGTGTCAGGATCGGCTGGGTCAACCATTACGTCAGCAAGTGCATCAGCCTCCGTCGACACGCCCACACCGACCCCGACACCAACGCCGACACCGACTCCCACCCCGACACCGACACCGACGACGGCAACTCCGACTGTATCGCCGGCTTCCAGCAGCGCCTCTTCCGTAGACGTCTCTACTGGAAGCTCGGACTCTTCCTCTACCAGTAGCTCGGTTTCTACGAGTAGTTCTGCCTCTACGAGCAGCGCATACTCTGCAGGTGAATCCGACTCGGCTTCGGAAAGCTCGACCGAGAGCGCTTCGGACTCAGCCGATGGAAGCAGTGACTACGGATCATCCGACAGCGTCTCGGCGTCAGCTTCGTCCAGCTCTGAGGAGTACTCCTCGGAAAGCGGCTCCAGCTCATCCAGCGACGCATCGTCCGGTAGTGCGTCGTCGTCGCCTGCTGCCACCACGGCCACTCCGACTGCCACCACAGCCACACCGGCTGCAACGACTGCGACACCCGAAGCTACTACTGCTACGCCGGTCGCCACCACGGCCACACCTGTTACACTGACGCCGAGCACCACGACGGCGACCCCCACCACCACCGCTCCGGTTTCCTCGTCGGAATCCTCCAGCGACGACGGCGACGACACGACTGGCGACAGCTCCGCCACTACCAGCACTAGCTCAAGCAGCGACGAGACTGCTGAGCAGACGACCACTGCGCCTTCCTCGACGCCTTCCACTGTCAGCGATACCTCGCTTCACTGCGAAACGTAGAGCCTCCTATCTGTAGCTAGTGAGATCTCCTCCAAGAGGCTTCTGTTGTTGTAGTCAAGTCAAAGTCAAATTCTCATGAACTCTCGAAATGGTTGTAGTCCAATTGGCAGTCCCTGGCGCCCATGGTTCGCTGGCTACGGTAGGCATTGAGGCGCAATGTGGTGACGTTGATGCCGTCTCATGGTGAAGACTTGAGTCAGGCGAACTTGAAGGTGACGTCAATTGCACCTGCAGCTTGCAGGTGGACTTGCAGGCTGCAAGTCCACAAAGCCAGGGGTCAGCTGGTGCAGTTGAAGACGTACCGACGTGGTCGAGCAGGCTTTGCAGTGTGTACACTAGCAGACCCAAAGGGGCAGTCGACCGATTCCGCTGGCAGGATGAAGGCCAGTGTAGCGATCGCCATCGCGAAGGGCACTGGATAGCCGATCACAAAGCCCAACATGATCTGGCCAAGCAGGGTGATCGAGCTGATGCCCACGGTCGCGAAGACCTTGGAAGCCGATAACACTGGTCCACCTGAGTCCAAGTCATGACGCACAATGACTCGCAGTCAGATAATGAATGACCTGTGTTGGGGTCGGAAGTGGCACTCACTTGAGTACGAATTCGTACTTTAGCGGGTGCCCTCGCCAGCCAACAGCTCTTGATCAATTGCTGATCATCATGGCGGTCGGAGACAAGCGCGTGGCCGATGGCGAGGCCGGTGAGCCAGGTACACGCAACGCAGTTGGGCGGCGAAGCGCGTGTCCATCGCGATGTTCTGATGGCGCTCTGTATCGCTCTTTTACAGGCAACAAGCCGAGCAAGAAGCTGGCCAAGCGCCTGCGCAACCAGGTAATGATGGGTTTGCGCTGCTTGGCATGGGACTGAGCTCACACTGCGATTGCTGCAGACACCGGAGCAGAAAATCGAGATCGCGTTCCGTCGCCGCATTGAGGAATGCGCCAAGCCGGCGGACGCGGCCACGGCGCTCGGCGTGTACGCCGAGATGAAAGCGGCCAACGTGGCGCGCCCGCCGTACCTGTACCGCGTGCTCATCAACATCTGCAGCAGCTGCGCCGACTCGAGCGCGTTCCGTGCGCAGGCGTTCCAGGTGTACGAAGACATGAAGCAGGACGGCCACGAGAAGGCCATCGACGAGAGCACGTACAGCGCGCTGATCAAGATCTGCAGCAAGGACCACGACTTTGCGGCCAGCCGCGAGCTGATCGCTGCCCTGGAAGAGCGCAGCGTCTCGCCTAAGCTGCGCACGTTTGCACCGCTGCTGGCGGCCTACAGCGAGAAGGGCGAGCTGGAGAACTGCCTCTGGGTGCGCGCACGGCTCGCGGCCCACGACATCGAGCCCACGGAGCCGGACTTTGTGGCGCTGCTGCGCGCCTGCGTTAAGGCCGGCGACGCCACGCAGTTCTACACCACGCTGGACGAGTACATTGACTGCGTGGAGAAGCCTGGCGCAGACGGCTGGGCCGTGCTCAAGGAATGGTTTGCCAGGTACGCCAGATCATTGCTTGCAGGCTCTACTAGCCCAGGCTCACGCTCGCTCTGTCTCTGTTGCTGCGTAGTGACGCCGCCAAGGTGGACGGCAAGGCGTGGACGTGCAGCGTCGGCCCAGTGGACGCAAAGGGCGTGTGCTCCGTGAGCGGCGACCAGCTGCAGTCCATCGAGCTGGCGCCGGAAGTGGACCAGGAGCTGCTGGAAAAGGTGCGCAGCAAGCGATCGCTCTTGGATGCATAGAGTCTGACCGTCATGTCAACCTGGCAGATCGAGAGCCTCGTGCGCACGGACGAGAAGCGCATCGAGCAGTGGGACGCGTTCAAGGCGTGGCTGGAGGAGTTCGGGCCGTTCGAGGTGCTCATCGATGCGGCCAACGTGGGCTACTTCGGGCAGAACTTTGATGGGTACGTGCGTGAGCTAATGCACTCAGAGACAGTTGTGCGTGGGCTAATGCGCGCTGTCTTCCCAGCGGCGGCTTCAATTACAAGCAGATCGAGCGCATGTTGGAGCATTACGAGACCCAGGGCAAGCGTGTGCTCATCGTGCTGCACAAGCGCCGCACGTACGAGGACCAGGTGCCCGTGGAGCACCGCTACATGGTGCAGCAGTGGGCCGCGCGCAATGTGATGTACAATTGCAAGTCGGGCAACAACGACGACTGGTACTGGCTGTACGCGGCCGTGAAGTTCGGCGGCCGCGTGCTCATGGTCTCGAACGACGAGATGCGCGACCACCACTTCCAGATGATCCACAACAAGGCCTTTGTGCGCTGGAAGGAGCGCCACCAGGTCCGCTACGCCGTGCACTGCGGCCAGCGGACCGAGACGTTTGAGCCCACACCGTTCTCGCACCGGCCGCAGCGCGTGGGCGCCAACTGGCACTTCCCCGGCGCCCACGAGCCACAGGATTGGCTCTGCGTGCAGTTGGAGCAGTAGATTGCAATAGATTCCATTTTCTCACGTCGTTTCAAGCCCATATACGCCTGCCCGCCAGCTGGCGGATCCGCCGGGTTGCGACGCCACAAGCGGATGGATGGTACCCATGAGTGTACCGGCCCGATAACCGGCGAGCGGGCGCACCTCTTCCCGTTTTGTAGCCGACTTCAAGCCGGGGGGGAATCCGCTCTTCGCTCCCCTCTCCCCTGAACGCCAATCCATTCGTCAAAAACCGCCCCGCCAACGTGTCCATCACATCAATACAGAGTGGATGAAAAGTGCCACACTGCCGATCGTTTGGCGTGCGGCGAGCAGACGATGCGGATGATTTTGAGATCCTTTGAAAAGAATAGCCCCGGTCAGCGGTCTGGTTCCAGGATTCGTTGGCAGTGACAGTGACAGCTCTGACCAGATGGAGGTCGCAGATTCAAGCGTCGATTTGGTCCATTTATTGTTTTGACAGCTTGAAAAGACGTTCGCGTGGTGTATGTCGTCGGGCGGGTCGGCGGTGCATGGATGGATATCTATCTATACAGTACACTCGCCAATATTTTACTGGCGCAACCTCACGCGACGGCACATTGTGCGGGGCTCCGCTATCGGCCGGGGCTGTATTTTCACGCCTCCCCAATCATGTCGTGCGTACCTACCTACGTGTGCAGTGAGATGGATGGTTTTTGAAAAATCTTCATAAAAAGGCAGAGTGCTCAGGGTTTAGGTAATATCTTTTGGCAAATCCAATGGTTCTAATTTTAAGCTAACCGACTAGGGCAAACAGTACTTAGTGTGTAACCGTTTGTAAGCTTTCTCGCGGAAGATCCCATGTCGCTTGGACTCGTTGCCAGCGCCTTCCGGGAACAATTGAGTCAGGTCGGTTCCAACATAAAATCCGCAGAAAGCGCACATGGCCACTACAATGGAAAAAGTCTACGTCTTTCCCTATTCCCGACATGTCAATTTGCCGTCTCATTGACGTTACCTTTACCGCACAAAGGCCTGACTGGCTCATTGCTTGACGATCGCCACCACAAACCGGTTACACATTCCCGACTTCAATCACACGCTGATACATACCCTTACGGAGGGAGAGGGACGCGGAAGGGGAGGAACTGCCTCTTTTTTCCGTGGGGAATGGATCGAGGAAAAGGGGTCGTCCGCCGCGTGTTTTGGTTCCCTCACACATCCACCTGCCAAAAGAGTCGAGCCAGACGTGCGATTAGGGGGTCTGCCAACACTCAGGGACACATACAACCCAGACGGCAGCCGCCTGCCAGCTGGCCGCTCCCCTTTTCTTTCTCGCGCGTGCCGAGGTGGAGGGTTTGTTGCATTTCGTTTCGCCGAGGCGGACAAGAGAAGCGGACGCGGCACGCCGCGCACTCGATTTCCCTTCCCAGCTTCTCGACCGACCGCCACCATGGGCAACTCGTGCACGCGTAGTGAGGTGCGTTACCTTGGACGCCAAGCAGACCGGGTCACACGCGACCCAAACGACGACCGCAGGGGGAGGAGGAGAGGAGGGGACTTAACATGTCCGCTTGATTGACCGCCACGTAGAATCAGGTCGTGCTCAGTGAAGGCGGAGGCCCTCGATTCAATCGGTACGTCGCGCTGAGAAGAAGTGGGCTGGAGATTCGAACGCAAAGTGAACTCACGCATTCCCCATTGGCCATGAACCAACAGACACGACGACAGACAGCGAGGCCGCTGGTCGGAGCCTGGCGTCACGAGCGTCGACATCGACACGCTGCTGGAGGCGCCATCACCTCCGCCCGTAGAGCGAAGACGCAAATCGTACGTGTCTAGCCGTTCCGCTTGTTGGATGGGTCTAAAGCCCAGGAGAACTCACCAGTCATGCGTTGTCGCTTTGTGTGCATTCCTCTAGTCGAGTCAAGTCCAAGAGCGAGCGGCTACGGAATCGATGGTCCAATGCCGCCGACAAGCACGCTGTGATCCCCAATGAACCGTAAGCGCTTGGCTCTGCTCTGCTGTCTCCCTCTCTTCTGTATCAGCCAGCTGACTGCGAATGATGCCTCTGTCTCGCAGTGGCCGACCACCGCTGGCGCGCCGGACACGCAGCCACAACCACTCCCGGCGGAAATCCACCGTGATGGAGGAGAACGAGAACGACGACGACGCGATCTACCGGTCCTACGAGGACCCTGGCTACATGGTTATGGTCTCCGAGCCCATGCACTTCGACAGCGACTGCATTCTCGGCAGCCCGCCGGACTCGCCGACCATGATTCACGCGCGCTGGGGCGAGCCCGTGGACGATCCGGACGAGGAGTCGGTGTGCACCGAGTTCCGACCAAACCCGTTCAAGCTCGGCTTCTGTGTGAACTGCCAGAAGCAGCACGAGGTCACGGACGGCGGCAGCGTGGTGGAGAAGAAGGAGTACAAGAAGATCGCGCGCCCGGTCATCTCCAAGACTGCGGCCAACGCGGCCGAGAATCCGGCGGCTGTGCGGTACACCGAGCGCATGGAGCCCCAGGCCGACCGCGAATCGGACGTGGACCTGGCGGCTCTGCTGCGGCAACGACGCGATATTTTAATGAAGCTGAGCAAGATAGACCAGGACCAGGCCAAGAAGATCGAGTCCGTGCTCCTGACGCCCAAGCCCAAGAGCACCTCGGACCCGTTGTCCAGACACACGATGCTCTACTCGGACAACACGTCCTTAGGTACGTCCCGTTTGCGTGCTTGGCCCATGCAACCAGACACACGCGCTCACAGTCGTCTCTTTGTAGCCAACCTGCGCCGCATGCCCGCGAGCACCGGACGCGCGACCACGGCCGGCATCACCATGATGCCGCTGTCCCGAGGCACATCGCTGACGCTGTCTCCGCGCTCGGCCAACAACATGCGCATGGGCAACATTGGCAAGAGCGTGAGCCTCACGTCGCTCATGAAGGACGACGAGGAGCCAGCCGTGAACGACTGGCTGTAGATGGATGGATGGATGGACCCTCGGTTCTTCCTTTTTTATGAGCCCGAGAGCCCTCGCGTCCGTCCGAATGGAAAGAACGCGGCGCGAGTTGGACAGCTCTCGGGAGTGCGTTCTCTGGCGGCTAAGGCAGCCGCCAGAGAGAGAGAGAAGAAGAAGACGAAGGGAGACCTGACGTGTCGTGGTGCCGTATTGAGTGTGAACTGTTGACGACTGGAGTCGACGCAAGAAGAAGAAATGGCGGAAGAGTGGCCTCTTTTTATAACTATTGTAACATGAAACCCCCAAAGAGGCTTGGAAGATCAGCACTTGCTTGTTCATGGTGTCGTCCGGAGCCAGCAAGTACCATGCGCTGGAACAGCACGAGCTTCAAGCTCACGCCAGGCCCAAAGCGATCCCGTCGCACCAGCTGCAGGACGAGCTGGCCGAGGCCGAGCATGAGCTGCTCAAGCTGCTGAAGGCGCGAGGCGTGCGGAGTATCTGCGAGTCCATCACCAAGGAGATCAACTACGTCTGGGCCGTGCTGTCCGGATTCCGGACCCTGGCCAGCGTCGGCCATTTCTACGCGGCCTGCGGCAGCCAGACCTTCGGGTACAACCCGGCAGTGGACTTTTTCGAGGCCCACGGCATGCAGATCGCCGTGTTCGTGCTGCAGAAGTTCGTGCACAACGAACACGTGCTCGTGCCGGTGCTGGACAGCATCCAGATCTTCACCAAGCTGCACGGTATAATAGCGAGCGCTCCTTTGCCGCTGCTGGGCTGACTGGTAATCCTACGCTTGTTGTGCCAGTGGATGGAGCGCTGGAGTTCCTGGCAGTGGCGGACTCCATTGAAATCCTGCTCAAGTGCGTTCGATTCCACGATAACAAGCCAAAGGTGATCAGCACAGCCTGCCACGCCCTGGGCAGTCTCGTCATGAACGGTACGACGACCAGAGCGCTGTCGTGCTTGCTAGCCTTTTCCATGCGTGGGCTGAGGTGGCTTTGAGCAGATCTCGTGAAGGAAACGCTGTCGTATCCTGCGCTGGTGCTGGAGCTCCTGGGGCTCGTGAAGCGATACGACCACAATCTCGCGATCTGCCGAGCGGCACTCGTGCCTCTGGGCTTTCTCGTCACGGACGGTGCGGTGTTGCACTACTATCCCCGTCAACCGGACTGGCTGACCGTGTTTGCCTCTCCTACATAGAGCGACTCACAGCTTCGTTTGTGGATGGCAACGGCATCGCACTCGCGATGATGGCCATGAAGCGCTTTCTCCAGGACACTGAGCTCGTGTGGCATGCGATCGGCATTCTCAACGGACTCAACGCCAGGAGTACGTGCTGCTGCCATTGAGCTCTGGGTCTTCTTGCTGCCATTGATCTGATCCTTCCCGCTGCCAGCGCTGGACGTGCGCGTGATCTACAGCATTTTCCAAGGCACGGGCATTTCTCGCATCGTCGAGGCCGTGGCGGCGCATCTGGACACGGAGGAGATCACGGTCGAAGGGTTTCAGCTTCTCGCGCGGCTCGGCGCTCTACCGGACGCCTACGCATCCATCAACCACTGCAAGGTGCTCGATCTCGCGTATGTGGCGCTGTTCGCCTACTCTGGGCCGCAGCACCGCCACACTCGCGTGGAGATCAAGCGCTCCATGCGCACGTTCCACAAGTGCACGCTGTTCGATCCGCACGAACTGGCGCAGCGGGAACAGGCCAGTCGCCTGCATCTGGTGCTGTACACGCTCTTCGTGCTGGTGTTTGCGTTGGCTTCGGTGTTCCCGCTCTACGATACGCAGGCCAACGACCTCAGTCGATCGATCGAGCGAGCGCTGCTCAACAAGGCCTGGCCAAACGATAATGGCACACTGTCCTCGCTCTCAGAACGCCACTCAACGCGCACGATGCAGGACGTCAGCTCGGTCTCCGATGTCTGGAGCTTCCTCCAGGGCCCGCTGATCGATACGCTTTTCCAGACGCAGTGGTACAATGGCGATCTCTTCGCGCTCGAAGGCAGTGAGCAGTCGCAGTTGGGCGTCGTGGATCGATCGCATGTGCTGCTTGGAGGCCTCCAGCTGCGTCTGCTGCGCGTGGAAAGCCAAAGCTGCGTTGATAGTGGCCAAGACAATGGCCATTGCTATCCTCCGTACGCCCAGCACGTCGAGAGCAAGCAAGCCCAGCAGTTGGGCGGCTCTATCGTGGACTCGTGGTCCAGTGGCAACAGCTCCCAGCTTTTCCCGGGACGTCTGGCGTCCTATCCTTCCGGCGGATACCACCAGTTTATCCCTCGACTGTCCTCGTCCACGATCTCCGCGCTCGCCTGTGGTCCCTACTGCCAGCTTGCAGCACTCAAGAAGAACGGGTGGATCGATCCTTCCGCCCGAGCGCTTTTCCTCGAGTTCAATCTGTACAACCCGTGGCAGGACATCCACTGCGCTGTGACCATTCTGTTCGAATTCGCCTCCACCGGCGGCGTGCTCAGCTCTTCCCGCGTGACACCGATCCACTTGGACTCGTACCCAGGCCAGATCTTCCTCTTCTCGGAGCGGTTCTACCTGGAGCTGGGGCTGCTTGTGGGGTTGCTCTGGTTCGCGCACAAGCAGATCGACAAGCTGCTGCGCTACAGACTCTTCTACTTCTCCGTGGCGAGTCATCTGGTGGACTTCGCCATCGTCGTGCTCTGGGCTGCAGTGCTGGCCACTCGCCTGTCCGGGTTGGCTCTGGCCTCGCACTCTCTCGTGCTCCAGCTGGCCCAGAATGACAGCTTCGTGTCCCTGGACGACAACGTGGAGGCGCTGCGCACGGAGAAATACCTGACAGGCTGGTGCGGCGTGCTCATGTGGTGGCGTCTGCTGCGACTGGCACGCTGCCTCAAGCCTCTGGAGCGGACGTTTGCCAAGTTCGAGCGGGCCGAGAGCCTGCTGGCGTCCTACGGAGGCATGCTGGTGCTGTATGTGCTGGGCTTTGCGCAGACCGCGCTGCTACTGTTCCCCACGTCGTCGTCGTCCAGCGTCGCAAACTTCCGATCGCTCAGTGTCGCTATGTACGTCGTTCTGTTTACTGTCTAGCCAGGCTGGTGCTGACCCACCCACTTGGGCTTTATGATCGCAGCGCGACCATGGCGACGCATCTTCTCCGCCGATTCAAGCCCATGGACATGAAGGATGAAGACGACCAGAGCCCCAGTCGCACGCTGCTGGGATTCCGACTGGTGTTCCATTTCGCCACCACGTTTGTGGTGCTGGTGCGTACGCTCCGGTGGCTGGTTGTCTGTTGCTTTGCTGGTCATGACCTTGCTGCTTGGATCTCACGCAGCATATAGCCGTTGTGATCATGCGAGAGCGATTCGATTCCACGAGGGACAGGCTCCAGCCGGAGGAATCCAAGGCAGGCAGCGGGAGCGAGCTCCTGGCTCGTGCCAAGCAGCAGCTGACTGCCAGTAGCTTGCAGGTACAAGACCACCACTCGACGCAATCGGTACGATGGCTGATCACTTCCCCATGCGTCTCTGCACTCTCCAATGCTGTGCATGGCTACTGCTCCCTTTAGAAGCTGCGGGTGGCAGCTGCTCGAGGCCTGGAAAAGCTGCAGCAAGCCACACGAGAGATCTTCGCGATCTCGGATCAGCCCGTGGAGCTCACTAACCTCAAGGAAGCGTGGGGGCTCATGAATCACGACGAGGACAGTGACGACGCTGGAGAGTCCGACGCCAAGAGGCAGGAAGAGCTGTCTGCACTCATGCAGCAGGCGGAAGAGTTCGAAGCAAAGCTGGGCGAGCAGATCAATCTCTGGCATTTGCGGTTGCAGGATCTCGCGCAGAAGCTGCAGCTGGTGGAGCAGCACCGCGCTCGGGTGCGCGAGAAGTTGCGAGAGATCGAAGAGCACGAGCGGTGGCTCATGTCGGCGTACACTTCCAAACGTGATGACGACGACATAACTGAGGCTCCGAGTTCTAGACCCGCCACCAGCCCCGGCCTGGCAAGCCCGGTGCTCGAGGAAGCGTCGCCTCCGGTGCTGCTACCAGGGGCTGTGGCGGTGACTTCGGAGCTGGAGCAAAGCGACGATGAGTCAGATGAACCGTGAGCCATGTGATAAACTGAATCAAAGGCTTCGTGTTTTAGGAGCAACTAAATGAAAAAGCGAGCGCACGGGATCACACGACTATAGCTAACGATCGATCACCGTCCGGTCGAATCGTTTTCGAGCTTACAGCAGACGCTGGAAACCGCGGATGGCGTTCTCAATGCCTTCCTTCTCCTTCAGCAGCGCTTCCAGCTTGGCGGCCTCGGTCTCGCGGACGTTCTCGGGGACCTTGGTGACGTAGTCCTCCTTGCTGATCTTCTTGTTGAGCGACTCGATCGAGGGCGAGATCTTGGTCAGCTTCTTCTCGAGCTTGGCGATCTCGTTGGCGAAGTCCACGAGGCCGGCCAGCAGCACGTGGAGCTGCACCTTGTCGTTGACACTGTGCATAGCGCAGCCCTTGGGCGGCTCCTCGGACAGCAGACACTTGGTCTCACCGGCCTTGGCCAGTGTGTTGAAGTCGTCCACCTGGGCCAGGAGCACTTGCAGCACATCGTCCTCACTGCACTTGATGAAGAACTGCGGGCGAACGCTGTTGGCCAGGCCGTACTCGGCACGGATCGAGCGGCCAGCGTGGATCACTTCCTTGACGAGCTCCATGTTGGCTTCGGCGGCAGCATCGGTCCAGGCATCCACAGCCAGCGGGTACTGGGCGATGGAGATACTGGCGGCCGAGCGCTTGCCCGGCAGGCGCTGCCAGAGCTCCTCCGTCACGAACGGCATGAGCGGGTGCAGCAGGCGCAGACCGAACTCCAGACAGATGTAGAGCACCTGCTGGGCGACGCGCTTGGAATCCGAATCCGAGCCGCTCATGACGGGCTTGGTCAGCTCGAGGTACACATCACAGAGGTCGTACAGCCAGAAGTTGTACAGCGCGTTGGTGAGCTCGCCGAACTCGTAGGCCGCAAAGCTCTTGTTGCACGAGATGATCGTGGCGTTCAGACGACTGAGAATGTAGCGGTCACGCGCGCTCAGAGCCGGGTTGGCCACGAGCGAGGCATCGGCAGCGATAGCGTCGACCGTGAAGTCGCCTTCCAGGTTGGACATGGCGAAGCGCGTGGCGTTCCAGAGCTTGTTGCAGAAGTTGCGGTAGCCCACGAGACGGTTGATGTCCAGGTTGATATCGCGGCCCTGCTGCGTGTACGCGAGCAGACCGAAGCGGAGCGCATCGGCGCCGCATTCCGGGATGCCGTTGGGGAAATCGGCCGACTGGCCCTTCTTGGCCTTTTCAATTTCCTTGGCCGGCAGGTTGCCAGACTCGAGCTTGGCCAGCAGATCCTTCAGCGAGCAGCCAGCAATGATCTCGAGCGGGTCGACCACGTTGCCCAGACTCTTGGACATCTTGCGGCCGTACTTGTCGCGCACCATCGAGTGCAGGTACACCGTGTGGAACGGCAACTTGCCCGTGAGCTTCTGGCCCATGAACACCATGCGCGCGACCCAGAAGAACAAGATATCATAACCCGTCTCCATGAGGTCCGTCGGGTAGAAGTTGTCCATGTCGAGTGTCTTCTCGGGCCAGCCAAAGACCGCGAAGGGGAACAGACCAGCGCTCACCCAGGTATCCAGCACGTCCTCGTCCTGCTCCAGCACGATCTGGTCCGGCGAGACGTTTAGCTTGGCGGCGGCCTTGGCACGCGCGTCTTCCTCCGTCACGCCGGCGAACCAGCGGTCACCTGACGACTCGGCGTTGGGGTCGACCCAGGCCTCGTCCTTGATGCGGGCGAAGTAGGCCGGGATGCGGTGGCCCCACCAGAGCTGGCGCGAGATGCACCAGTCGCGGATGTTCTCGAGCCAGCGGAACCACGTCTTCTCGTGGGTCTCGGGCAGGATCGTGAGCTGCTTGGTGGTCACAGCGTCCATGGCGTCCTTGGCCATCTGAGTGCAGTCCACAAACCACTGCGGCTTGACGAGCGGCTCGATGACGTCACCCGAACGCGAGCAGATGCCGAGACGCATCTTGTTGTCGGCCTTGCCGTGGAACAGGTTGAGCTCCGTGAGCTTCTTCTCCACCTCGATACGCGCGTCGTAGCGCATGAGGCCGGCGAACTCGCCGCCGTTCTCGTTGATGGCGCCTTCGTCCGTGAGCACATTGATGAACTCGAGGCCGTGGCGCTTGCCGCACTCGTAATCGTTCGGGTCGTGAGCCGGCGTGATCTTCACGGCACCGGTACCGAAGGTCATGTCGACCAGCACCGCATCCAGCACGATCGGGATGCGGCGGCCGTTGAACGGGTGCACCACGAACTTGCCGTGCAGGTGCGTGTAGCGCGGGTCCTCCGGGTGGATGGCCACGCCCGTGTCGCCCAGCATGGTCTCAAGACGCGTGGTGGCCACGATCAGCTGCTCGTCAGAGCCTTCGACCTTGTAGCCGAACGACGTGAGCACGCCAAACTCGTACTTGCGGTCGGCGCGGTGGCCGGGCACGGCCATCTTGGTGCGCTTCTCAATGTCGATGTAGTCCACTTCGATCTCGGACAGCGCCGTCTTGAGCTTGCAGCTCCAGTTGATCATCTTGGTGGCGCGGTAGATCAGGCCGTCCTCCCAGAGCTTGCAGAAGGCGTGGCGCACGGCGTGCGAGCAATTGTCGTCCATGGAGAAGTAGGCGCGCGTCCAGTCGACCGAGCAGCCGACGCTGCGGAACTGGTGGTGGATGCGCGACTCGTACTGCTCCTTCCACTCCCACACGCGCTCGAGGAACGCCTCGCGGCCGAGATCGTGGCGCGACTTGTTCTCTTCCTTGAGCAGGCGCTTCTCCACGACCGACTGCGTGGCGATGCCGGCGTGGTCCGTGCCGGGCACCCAGAGCGTGGCGTGGCCGAGCATGCGGTGCCAGCGCGTGAGTGCGTCCTGGATGGCGACCGTGAGCGCGTGGCCCAGATGCAGCGAGCCCGTGACGTTGGGCGGAGGGATGACCATCACGAAGCGCTCGTCCTTCTTGGAGTTCTTGATCTTCTCGTCCGAGCACGTGAAGAAGCCTTCCTTCTCCCACCAGGACGCCCACGCGGCCTCCACGGCCACGGGGTTGTAGGCCGCGGCCATGGGCGTGGTCATGTCCTTCTTGTCGCCCTTGGGCGTGGTGTTCACGAACGCGGTCTCGACCTTGGCGGGCTCCTTCTTCTTGACCTCCTTGTCCTTCTTGGGCGCCCAGCGGTTCGGATCTTTCTCCTTCTTGGGCTTGTCGCCGTTCTTGTCGGCGCGCTGCAGCTTCTTGAGCGCGTTCTTGCTCAGCTTGGCCGGCTGCTCCACGCCAGCGGCAGCATCGGGTGCAGGCGCGGCAGCAGAGGCGGCCACGGGCGCGGCCGGGGGAGTCGTCGTCGGGTCCATTCCGAGGGCTCTGGGGCGATTCCGAAATGAAGGATCGATCGGCTGGTGGAGCCACCCACAAGCAATGCGCCACACGAAAAACCCAAGAACGGGGTACTGCCCATGAATTTGTCACAGGGCGCAGTGTTGCAGTCGCCCTTGAATAGAGCGCTCTACTATCAGCCCTAATTTGTTAAATGTACTACTGTACTGGTATTTGAGACACGTATGTACTAAAACGTTGCTAAAACACACTAGGATTTACCAAATCCTCCCCACCCAAACAGACACCAAAGGTCGCAGTAAGTTAGAATTGTACAGGTATACCTGACTCTACACATTAACTGATATCCGATCACTCGAGCCGCTCCACAATGCTCTCGACGGCGTGCTGGACCGAGTTGAACACCTCAATGTCGTTGCGCTCGGCCATCTCCTGCAGATAGGACCGCGCACGCGCCAGGTCCTTGTACTCGCGGCCCACGATCCGCGCGCCGCATTCGACCTCGCAGCCTTCTTCGAGCGGTTCGATGACCAGCAGCAGGGCCTGCTTGCTGGCCACGAGCTCCACGGCTTCTGTCATGGCAGCAATGGAGCGCGAGTGGTTGGGAATCACGAACAGGATCAGCTACGACAAAGACCAATGTGAGTCGACGGGCGGGATATGAACAATGTACGTGGCGGGGCAATTACCTCAGCGCGAGCCTTCTCCTTTTCAATGTCTTTCCATCGATCTCTGTACGAGCCGGCGGACTTGCCGGCCATGGCGTTGAGCTCGAACGTCACGTAGTCCAGCAGCGGGATGTAGAATGGGATGCCGGCCTGGGTCAGTCTCGGGATTGCGACCTTCTCGCGCCAGGACGACGGATGAAGATTGCCGCCCAGATACACTGAGCCGTGATAACTACCGTACATATTGCAGCCGAGGTGCTTGACAATGGATTGGGCAGAGATCGGGGACGACGGTGCTGACCGGGGGCCGCCGCCATCCTGCTGCTCGTGTGACGGAGAGGACGCTGTGGACGCGTTATCGTTCACCACGATGATCGACGTGGACGAGCAGGAGCGCGAAGCGGCGCGACGCGTGCGGTTGTGGCCCGACATCTCGTTTAGAATAATAGACGAGCGCTTGCGCAGACGAGGCACGCTGGGCTTCTGTGACGACAGTGAGTCCTCCATGAGCCATGTAATGACGCCTTCGATAGCCGATTGCACGTCGTCGAACAATCGGATGCTCTGCTTGATCGCGAGGTTGCGCAAGCACTCGCGCGCGCCGTTCAGATCGGCCATCTCCGCGTCCGAGATCTCGGAGCCCTCGACCACCGTGCCCTTCTGGATGTCTTCGACCACGAGCACAACCCGGCGGCCACGGCAAATGTGCTCCACGGCCTCATGGATGCACACGATGGACCGCGTGAGGTTGTCGATCACGATCAGCACGATCTTGGCCGTCTCCTTGGCACGCGATTCGATCTGGATGAGCTCCTCGAACCATTCGTCCACCTGCGGGTTGAAGTACTTGACTTGCGCCTCCTCCAGAATCGGGATCGCGATGTCGCGGCGCCAGGTCGTTGGGTTGCAGGAGCCGCCGAGGAACACGTCCGTGTCGGTCAGGCGCTCGGCCGTGGCCGGCTCCACGCCCTCGCTGAAGCTCTGCGCCTTGCGCGTGAGCTTGGCCTTCATGGAGCTCACCTGCTTGTCCTGCAACAGCGGTTGCACTGTAGCGGGCTGCTCTGTATCGTCCTCGCTGATGGTGGTCGTCGTGCTGCCGACGTCCGAGGCAGAGTGTGTGAGCGGCCCACGCAGCTGGCTGCTCACGAGCCGCGGGGATGTGAAGGCGCGCAGCTTACTGCGGCACAGCGCATGGAGTGGCTTCTGCACGAAGCTCTGGTCGCTGCTCATGGACTTGACGACCGGCGCGGCCATCCAGCAACTCGGGGGTTTCCTTTCGCGTATAAGAACAATCGCGCTGTGCCAGTTGGGAGAACGAGGCGGACGATCCGCTCCACTGCAGCGGTCGGCGCCATGGAGGAGGCGGACGGAGTACTGACTTTAGCGAGCTCCGCCTCTATTTCTCCCTCGCTCCCTAGTCCTAACCTTTGAACAGCTGCGAAGCAGGGTTGATAATTGCTGTTTTTACCAAAACAAGGTGCTATTGTGTTGACCCACAAGCGGATTAAGGTGCAGATTGTGGGTTCGGGTGATGCGTTTGCAGTTGGTTGTCTCAAGCGCCTTGGATCCGTGGGAGCGCAAAAGACCTCTGCCATTGTCCTTTGGAAAGAGATGTCTACAGTATGAAGCAGTAACGGCCGCAGCTCCCTCGTATGGCGTTCAGAAAGCGTGAGTGTGGTCAGCATATCGCATGCTGCAGTTTCCAAATGCCTTCTTTTTGCTGCGTGCAGGACCAACGACTTGGACTCGCAATATGATTCCATAAACACAGTCTACAGTACGCTGTATTCGAACATAGTCCATCTGCTGCTGCTCTTGCAGCATATTGTCGCTCGCACTATACACCGACGGGCTTACCCTGAGACGACGAGGGGTTCCTTAGAACCGTCTGTCCTGTCCTCATGCGTGTTCCATGGAGACGAACCCTCTACGGTTGTTGATCTTTCCATTGATGTAGGCGATTGTTGCGCATCTTCCGCTTCGCCTTGTTCTGGTTTCTTGCGCATGCGCTCGCTGTACCCAAACTCTCTGGCACATTGCCGTTACAACCGTGTTTTGTAACTGTGTTATCATCTTTCGGTTCCTTGAAATGCATTATTTCAGCCAATCAAACAATTCCATCTGCTGCCTAATTTCAACCAATCCACGGACTTGGTCGTCTTCTCGCGAGCGACCAATTGCGACTTACGCAAGAACCGGCGCGGCTTGGCTCAGCACTGACATCAACTGGTGCGTGCGCTCTCGCGCGTGCGTGACGTCGCACGCTTCAAGCGAGATCAGAAACGACACGCACAGCGGCCTTTTAACGCTCACATCATGGACTGTACCGGTATTGCACCATTCATCTCCTTCCCGTCAAATCGACACGGCACTGGACCGCCTCCCGAATCAGATGGACCTTGCTGTAGTCCACACCAAATCCCTGTCTAAAAACGAATCCGCGCACTGAGAACCACGAAACTTCAATCTTTCGTCCGCAGGGCCCACGGTAGTCGCGCTCTTCGTATCCAGAGTTTCCCCCTCAGTCATTCATCGACAGAACGCGCAGCCATCAGGTGACATGGCGGACTCCAAGCCCTTCGCGCGTCTGCCCACGGCCGTGGCGCCCTCCAAGGTACAGCAAATCTGCACTGCAATGCATCCTCTCTCTCTCTCTCTGTGGCCCACGACTGGCACTGACGCTTGGGTTCCGTAGTACTATCTAGACTACGCTGTGGACCTCGAGCATTTCCGCTTCGAGGTGGCGCAGAAGATCGACGTGGAGATCCGCGAAACCACGCAGAGCATCACGTGCCATGCGCTGGAGCTGTACGTGTTCAACGTCTCGGTGGAGAGCGCCGACGGCAAGAGCATCGCGTGCGATGAGATCCGCTACCACAAGGATGACCAGTCGGTGCAGTTCCTGTTCGCGGAGCCGCTGGTCGCCGGTACCAAGGCCGTGCTCAAGCTCGAGTGCCACGGGTTCCTGAACGACAAGCTCAAGGGCTTTTACCGCAGTGAGTACACGCACGCGGAGGAGACCCGCGTCATGGCGGTGACCCAGTTCGAAGCCTGCGATGCGCGCCGCGCGTTCGTCTGCTGGGACGAGCCGGCCATCAAGGCCAAGTATGAGATCTCGATCGTCACGGACGTGTCGCTCACGGCGATCTCCAACACGCACATCGTGCAGACGCAGATCCGTCCCAAGAAGAACGCGCACCTCCGCAACAAGACCCGGAAGGACGCGACGGTCGAGAAGCTCTGGAAGTTCGCCGAGACGCCGATCATGTCGACGTACCTGGTCGGTATGATCGTGGGCGAGTTCGACAGCGTCTCGGATGTGACTAAGGAGGGTGTGCTCGTGACTGTGTACACGCCACTGGGCCGAAGCGAGCGCGGCATGTTCGCGCTCAACGTGGCGACCAAGGCGCTCTCGTTCTACACGGACCGCTTCGGCATCGAGTACCCGCTGAAGAAGCTCGACATGCTGGCCATCCCAGACTTCGCTGCCGGCGCCATGGAAAACTGGGGCGTCGTGACCTACCGGGAGACGCGATTGCTCATTGATACGGAGCTGAGCAGCTTTGCGCAGTGCACGGCCACGGCTCGTACAGTGTGCCACGAGCTGGCGCATCAATGGTTCGGCAACCTGGTCACCATGGAGTGGTGGACGGGCCTATGGCTCAATGAGGGCTTTGCGCGCTTCATGGAGTTCGAGGCCGTGAACCACGTGTTCCCGGAGTGGCACATCTGGGACCAGTTCGTGCATGACGTGACCATGAGCACCGCCATGGTCAAGGATTGCATGAAGACATCGCACCCGATTGAAGTGGTCGTGAACCACCCGGACGAGGTGGACCAGATCTTTGACGTGATCTCGTACGCTAAGGGCGCCAGCATCATCCGCATGCTCTCGGAGTACCTCGGCCGCGACATTTTCTACAAGGGTATCCACGCGTACTTGACCAAGTTTAGCTACCGCAACGCTCGGACGGAGGATCTGTGGAACGCTTTGGAGGAGGCGTCCGGTCAGAAGATCACGAAAATGGCCAATTCCTGGACCAGTCAAATGGGCTACCCGCTCGTGAATTTTGAGGCGCAGCAGCTCACGCAGGCGCAGTTCTTTGCCGACAAGAGCTTCAAGGGAGATGCATCAACGCTGTGGGACATCCCTCTCACGTACATCACGTCTGAGAAGCCCACGGAGATTCAGCAAATCGGTATCTGGGAGGCCTCCGGATCGAATGCCGCTGGTGCTGCTATCACGGACAAGCTGCCTGTGCTCTCTGGTGATGACTCGTGGGTGAAGCTGAACCCGAACCAGTCAGGATTCTACCTCGTGAATTACTCCGCGGACGGATGGAAACGTCTACAGCAGCCTGTGAAGGACCAAGTGCTGAACACGGTCGATCGCGTGAGTCTTCTGAATACTGTGTTCGCCCTGGCGCGTAGCGGTGAAGCCCCGATCTCGCAGGCGCTTGACTTCAGTCTCGCATACGCCAATGAACCAGAGCACCTCTGCTGGAAGGAGCTGGCGACGAACTTGGGCTTTTACTGCACGCTGTTCAAGGAGGAAAGCTTCTACCCGCTCTTGCAGGCGTACCTGCGCAAGCTGTTCGCTGGCGTCATGGAGCGCTTGACCTGGCAGGCAGCGGCCGACGAGAGCACGGTCACGGGACACTTCCGTCGCGACGTGATTCGCATGCTTGGCCGTGGCAATGACCCACAGGTCGTGCACGAGTCCTCGCGCCTGTTCAACCTCTACTTCGCGGACCGCAAGGCTGCGAACCTGTCGGCCGACCTTCGTGGCGTGGTCTTCAACATGCAGGCTTCTCGCGGCGACCGAACGCACATGCTGAAGCTGCGCGCGTGCTACGAGACGAGTGACTTCATCGAAGAGAAACTCGACTGCCTTACCGCGATGGGCCTCATCGACTCGCTCGATGTCAAGCGCGAGGTGATTGAATGGGCTCTCAAGAACGTCCGCTCGCAGGATATCCAGTACTCATTCTCGAGTGTTGCTGCCGATGCCGCTGGTGCTCAGATGGCTTGGACGTACGTCAAGGAGAACTGGGCCGCGCTGAACGCTCAATTCGCGCCGTTCGTGGTCGGCCGCATCGTCATGTCGGTCATCGCTCGCTTCCAGAGCGAGGAGCAGGCGTTCGAGGTCGAGAGCTTCCTGGAAACGCGCAAGCACCACTCGTACGCGCGTGTGCTGGACGCCGCTCTGGAGCGCATCCGCATCAAGCACGCGACGCTGCAACGCGACCGTGACGTGCTTGCTCAGTGGCTCCAGTAGAGATAAGCTTACGTAAAGCAACCATGAGAAAATGTATGTGCTGAATGATCTCGATCCCAGTTTTCACTCGTTCTCTTCTACTGGAGCAGGTTCGTTACTCGCTCGGCAACTGTGTCTGCGTACAACCACAATCCGCCAGGAAATCATCTCCAGAAGAGTGAGACAACAGGAGCACGGACATGGAGGAAGGCAAGGCCATTCAAATTGCAATCGATCTTTTCAATGACCATGGATCGCGTGTTGTTGCGCATCGGGCGCGAACGAAGAGAAGCCGAGGAGCAGTGAGGCAAAGCGCACTCGTAATCTGCCGGACTGGAGTGGACGGCAGCAGCAGCGACGATCGCCATCGAGCCTGCCTTCTTCACACGCGGTCCACTCATCATCGTATCAGAGCGATTCTTTGACTGAATGTATGGGTGGAGGCGCATCACGCCAACTTAGTTGTCGATACCGTCCAGCTCCTTTCCGCCACAATATGGCGCTCGGATTGCACACTTCACAGGCTCGTAAATACTACTACAAGAACAAGTCCTGTTCCGGCCCACCGATCTCGGAGCGAGCGCACAACCCGATCGGCCAATCGGCCGCGCTGGAGAATGTCGAGCAAGTCGCTTGGGTGACGAATTGCTCACAGTGGTCCACAACGAGACCAAATCGAGTGACACGTGTGGGGGCTGCACGGCACCGTGAAGATCAAGATGACCTTCTGTTAGCGACCACCGAGGTCGTCAGTCGACAAGAGCGCGGTCTCCCCCCCCAACAGCACGCGCATGAGGTATGTGCTCCAGTCACGTCGTACTACGTTCTTCAACTCAGCTCTAGTGACCAAGTAATTGCAATTCTTTCAATTCATCCCACTCATCTTGGTTGTTGTGTGTCCTTTGCTGCATTCCCTACCGCTAATTCATCAGCCGCGTATCCGCTTGAGCCACTCGGGTCGTTTCTCTCCAATAAAGTGGTAGTCAAACGTCAACTCCTCCCCAGCGGCCACAAAGGCCGTGGCGTACAGTGCGATGCGGTGCTCGCCACGGACAGTCATGATCTTGGCCTCGCAGTTGGCATTGGCTCGTGGCCCATGGTTGACAAACTTGGTCTTGTTTCCCATGCGCGCAGCGTCAATGTCCTGCTCGCCGTTGAGCTTGAACAGAAAGCTCACGCCCAGCATATCGTAGATGGCGCCACGACGCTCGGCTTCTTCGCCCGAGATCAGCGCGCCCGTGTACTCGCAGATGAACTCGCCCTGGTGGATCGGCTCTCGAGCAAACGCGCCGTAGCCATGAGTGGAAGAGAACGCCAGCATGATCTTCTTGTGCTCACTCCGTAGCAAATTCACGTTGTCGCAGCCACGCCAACGGGGTTTGCGCTTCGACTGTTGTTGCAGCTCCAGCACCGCGATCTCGCAAGCGCCGCACGGGATGCACAGGTCTGGGTCGCACTCACGCCCGGCCCGGTAGCAGGGACACGCATTCGTTCGGCAGCTGGAGGAGCGATCGCAGGCACAACCAGGGAACCGGTTGGGGCAGTCAGCTGAGCAGGCACACGCTCGCTCGCAGTAGTGATTGTGCTCTCGACAGCTGCAGTTGACACAGTCGCCTTCGTGCTTGCAAGCCTCATAGCACTTTTCGTTGATACCAGCCTGGTGCAACTGGCGGCGCAGTCGGTGCTTCTTCTTGACTTGGGCTTCTGAGTCGTCGACGTGATGTCGAGGAAGCGAGCGGTCCGTGCCATTGCTTAGCAGCTGCTCATCGCTCTTAATGAGCCACGCGATCTCTGCGCATGTGAAGTTTGGGATGGCCAACGTCGCAGTGATTGCGCACGCGTTTTCTCCATAGACGGCGATCAGCTTTTGCAGCAACAGTGCTTGCTCCTCTTTCAGCGCACTGGTGCACGATGAGACCGGGGTTTGCTTCCAGCACGTAGTAGCGCTGCAAGGACTTGATGTCTCTTTCTCCAGTAGCGCTTGGGCTTGGTCTGATATCTTGGTTAACCGCAAGAACTCGCGCAGATGCTCGACGACTTCGGTCGTCGGTGGCTCTGAGCTCACGTCCTCTTTAGCTGACGCTTGCATCTGATCCACATCACCAGCTTCTTCCTCCTCCGAAGACGTGATCTCGATCACCTCGTCCACCACTGGGTTGGTCGTGGCTTTGATTCCAATACGAGCTTGAGGGCTTTTCCTCTTCAGTAGATCGGGGTACACGGGGTCTGAGCGGCGTGAAGGCAGAGGATAGTCGGTGCCATGGACCACGCAGTCGTAGTTATAGCACATTCGGCAGAACAAGTCGCGATAGGAGCTAACCATTGCTGTCAGATCTGATGCCTTGCGCAGCCCACGCTTGTTTGGACAGCGGACGTAGTTCGAGTCCAGGAACGGAGTCACGTACTTGAGTCGCGTCGTGAGTGAAGACTGATCCTTGGCATCGGAGAACAATGCCCACGGACGATGCACTGGACTTAAACTGCTGCTGTTGGTCGCAGCTTGATGGCGCATTTCTTGAAGCGTTTTGGCGTGCTCCACGACGCGTTTCCGACTCTCGGCGTTCCTTTGGATCTTCCTGTAGTCCTTCATTGGTTGCATGATACCAGCGATTTGCTCCAGCGCCTTGTAAACAGCCTCCGACTCGCCACATTGCGCCACAACGATGCGCAAGAAGCACTCCATGATCTCGTCATCAAGAACGCTGGTTGGAAGTGGGCTCAACGGCGGGTTGGTCGGATCGCTGTCACCAACTTCCAGTAGACTCATGCGTTGTGGATCCATCGTTGAGCCGACATATCGTTCGGCTTCGATGGGAATGGCGTGGTCGTTGGCCAGATAGGGAACATACCGAAGCACTGGGTCGTCCACAACAAACTGGCTGGTCTTGACGCCAATACAGGTGCGGTAGTGGCGAAGCGGCGGGATGGTTTCGCTGAGATAGATGACGTCAATGGGATTCACCACGCGTTCTCCTGGTAGAACATCTTCTGGGCTATCCTTGGGTGACTCTGTGTGGACGTCTTCGACATCGAATGCGTTGAAAATGACGTACGAGATCGCCTGTTCATCCGTCTGGGCTTTGGTCGTTCGCTGCAATCGCACGAAACGAGGCTCCTGGGTCTGAACCTCCAGCACGCGCATGGAGGCTGAGTGAGAGAGCTTGCGTTCAGTTTCCATGCAGCCGATTGCAGAAGGAGGAGGAGCGAAACTCACATATCGATGGTGCGTTCTTGAACGGAGATTGGTAAGCAGCTCTGTACTTGGCAAGATCGCTCCGCGAGGCAGCCAGGATGGCTTTTGCGCGTCTCTCGTGGCAGGAGCGAAGCGCCGGGAGCTCAGCCACCATCAGCGACCGCACGCGATCTGGAACAGCGTGGGGCTGCAGGATAAAATAGCGATCGAATTAGTAGCCGATCTATCGGCATCCAGACGTTAGAAATCGAGTCGTCCTTACGCTAACGGCAGTTGGCGGTGGCTTTAGTCTGCACTTGTCAGCCAACGACCCTGTCGCATCCAAATCTGTGAGAGTGAGATCGGATCCTGTGAAGAACAAACGTTAGCACTCCACAGTTGGGAATCGAAAGAGCTGGCAGGAGGAAGGCGTACCATTGGCGTAAGGCTCCACATCGACCCGCAAAATGTTGGGTGGTGCCGCCGTGAAGCACAGCCGGCGCCAGGCAGTCGGATGAACTACGGTCGCATCCACGAAGGCAGCCTCTGTCCTGGTCTTGACTCCAGCAATGGACGGAAACGCTGGCGCGGCGGCGTTCTGGGTCTCGGATTCCGACTCGCAGAACTTTGGTGGCGGCGTCACATACACGATCTGGGAGGGCTCACACTCGGACGACGGGGGCGAGAACGATGAATTCGCTGGTGCCTTGGCGCCTCCTTCATCGGAATGGCTGCTCTCAGCAGAGCCCTGCGGGTCACGGGTCTTCGCACGGCTTCGCTGCTTCTTCCGCAGCTGGAACAGCTCCAGTTCACGCTGCTGGGCCTGTAGGTCGCTGAAGGAGAACCCTTCCAGCATGATCTGGCTCTGGCGATCTGCTTCACGCCGCGCAACGACCAGCTCATACGCCAGACGGCTCACTGGCACAGTGGCGAGCGGTTCTTCCACCACGGCTTCTGCAGCAGATTCAGCAGCAACAGCAGGCTCTTCAATTGACTTGGCTTTGGTTCTGGTACTAGCTGGCTTTGGGGGCGGCTCAAAGAGGTCGTCTTCCTCTTCATCCGCATCGTCCACCAGGTACTCGGTCTCATCGGTGTCCGGGTCGTCGCTCGCCTCCTCTTCCTCTGATTCGGATTCATAGCGACGAGGTCTCTTCTTTCGTGGCGCCGTGTCGTTCGGATCCTTCCGTGGCCGACCACGCTTGCGTGGCGCTGTGTGTTCCGGATTCTTGCGTGGTCGGCCGCGCTTCCGTGGCGTTTGCTCCGGTTTCAGAGCCGCTGGGGGCTGCCCAGTCTTTCGAGTCGCAATTGCACGCTTCTGTGACTTGGCCGAGGCCGCGGAGCTGGAGCTGGTCGGAGACGCCTGGGACGGGCGTTGGCGTGGTGGACCTCGCTTGTGCGGCACGACGGTTGGAGCGCTACCGCCACGCGCGACTGGTGCGCCCATCTCCTGCTCGTCGTCGTCATCAGAGCTGCTGTCCAGCAGGATCACGCCCTCGTCGTCCACTGCGCATCAGAGCGTGAGCGGCAGGAAGAGACCAGAACAGAGCCACGGCGAACAATACCTTTCATCCCTTTGGTGGTCAAGATGGGAATGGGAAGCGTTATTGGATCGTACTTTACGCAAACATTCACGGTGCCTCCAAAGTGACCACCATGAGATGTGGGAATAAGAAGCGCCTCAGAATGGATGTCTCTGTCTGTATTGGGTGTCACACTGTCTGTCTAGGTCATGGTCTCGCCCACGGTCTTGGCGGCCTCCTGCAGCGACTGGAGCTTCTCCTTCTGCTGGGCGTCCAGCAACGCCTTGTCCTCCTGCGCCATCTCCTCTCCGAACTGCAGCAGTCAAGCGTCAGTACGCATACCCAGGCGATGATGATACGATCCGCAATCAACGTACTCGGTCCTGCTTCTGGTTCAGCAGCGCCTCGTATTTCTGCCACTCACGCATGAACGGCGGCACGAACTTCTCGGCGGCGTCCTTGTGGCGCTTGAACTCGTCGCTGAAGGTCCCCAAGACTCGTCAGCTGTTGCGCAGGAGCACAGGAGCTTCGGCCACAGAGAGCGCCACGTACCGGACGTACTGGTCGCCCAGCACGCGCATGCGAGGATCCAGCTTCTGCTTGTGCAGCGTCAGAATGCGGCGGTAGAGCCGCAGCGCCTCACTTCGGTGTGATGCCATGATTGCCGATTGCGGTCCTCTCGTCCGGAAATGGGGGCTACTATTGACTCATCCACAGTACTTGCGTCTCAAACAGCAGCGAAACGACACTGAAAATACCAATCCAATGCTGGTGGCTTAATTGAAACAGCCCTATCTATTTCCGACAGCCCTGCGGCCCAGGGCCACAGCCGCAGGTTGGACCCCGGCCACCACCACAGCGACCCCGACGACCAGCTGCGGCGGCCGCTTGATAGCGGATGGTGGAGCGACGCAAGTTCAACCTCGGCCGCGTGCTCCCGAATGCACGAGACGAAGGAGCCGCCGATGAGGGTGCAGCCGTCCACAGCGGTTCCTCGGCCGCAGGTGCCTCCGTCGCCATAATGGAGCCTGGGCTGACGCAAAAGAGTGACCTGCGACGCACCTCCTCCGTGCGGTCCTTCAGCCTCATGATGCTGAGCTCAGGCCAGAACCAGATCAACGTGTTGCGCACGTCGCTCAATGAGCTGCACGAGAACGTGCGCTACCGCTATGTGCTGCACCCGCTGTCCAAGTACAAGACCGCGTGGGACATCATCAGCGCCGCGGCCGTGCTGTATTACTCGTGGATGATCCCGTTCGTGCTCTGCTTTGACTGGTACATGCCGTCAGCCGAGACCAAGTTCATCCTGCACGTGCTGGACGGCTGGGCCATCGCCGACATTCTGCTGCGGTTCCGCACGGGCATCATCCAGTACGGGGCCGTGGTCATGAACCCGCGCGAGATCCGCATGGCGTACGTCAAGTCGGTGTGGTTCCCGCTCGACCTGGTCTCGTCCATCCCGTACGAGCGCTTGTTCCCGCAATCTAGCACCGTCACGACCCGCAAGACCATCAAGATGATCAAGTACATCAAGCTGCCCAAGCTGCTGCGCATCGGCCGGTACTTCAAGTTCATGAAGCGGTATCGTCGCTACAGCAGCAGCCTGATCACACTCAGTACGGTGCTGTTCGCGTCCCACGTGGCCGGCTGCGTCTGGGTCGCGGTGCTCCGACCCTGTGATGCAGAGGACCTCACGCAGCAGCCGCTCTGTGCTGACGGCATGGAGATGAACGTTTACTGGATCTGTCTGGAGCACGGCGTGGTCACGTTGCTAGGCATCTCTGTGGACCACGTGGAGTCCGCGGAGCGGTTTCTCAGCGGCGGGTATCAAAACGAGAACCAGATCCTGAGCAAGTACATCTACCTCTGGGCCACGACCGTGTCCATCCTGGGCACTGTGCTCACGGCTGTACTCTATGGCACGATCATCCATCTCGTGCAGAGGTATTGTGTGAGGCGACTCTTGCCGCTGCAAAGTCATGGCTAACTAACGATGGCCTTTTGCTGCAGTTGGAACCGAGCGGAGAACGCGTTCCGGAAGAAACTGGACCACATCACACACGAGATGGACGCCCTGAGTCTCCCGCACCACATTCGAGTGCGTGTGTTATAGCTCATTAGCGCTGGATCTGTGGAAGACTGAACCGATCTCTCCTTGTGCTGGTTAGACCCGCGTGAATGCGTACTACGACTACCTCTGGATCAACGTACGTATCTACTGGCCATGATAAGAAGACGCTGGGGCTGAATACTCTCTCATGCTACAAGCAGAGCCGCATGTTCTCCAACGACCTGGACATTCTCAAGGACAGTGGCATGTCGCTAGCGCTGCGGCAGCAGATCGCGATCTATTTGTTCAAGGACTACCTGCAGAAGATCCCGTTCTTCCAGCTGGCCACGGACGCGGTGCTGGGCATGATCTGCATGCAGCTGCAGCAGGTCATCTACATGCCGGACGACTACATCATCCGCGAGGGCGACATCGGCAAGGAGCTGTTCATGATCGTCAAGGGCATCGTGCGCGTCATGCCACCAGTGAACGAGCCCCAGCCGTCATCGGATGGAACGGACGCGCCCGGCGTCGGCGTCGAGGCGTCCCCCGCACCGAAGAAGATCCTGCTGGGCGAGGGAGACTTCTTCGGCGAGATCGGCGTGGTCATGGAGGTCGAGCGCACGCGCAGCGTCAAGGCCGAGTGCATGGCCGAGCTGTGCATCCTCATGCGCGAGGGCTTTGAGAAGATCCTCGTGGAGTTCCCCGAGTTCGCCACGGCCATGAAGCGGCTGATCATCAAGCGCGTGGGCGAGATGTGGCAAGGCGACGAAAAGGCGTCTGAGAGCATCGAGAAGATGACCCGGCTGACCGACTGGAAGATGAAGAAGACCATGAACGCGCACAAGAACGTGCAGAAGCTGCGCGGCGCCGCGCACATGCTCACGATCCAGCCGCGGCTGTCCAAGCTTGTCAAGCACGCGGCCATGCTCACAGGCCACGGCGGCAGTCAACGGGATCTGCCCGAGATCAGTTCCTTGCCGCCGGTGGTCGTGATTGACGCGGCCGTGAGCGAGCACTCGCTGGACACGATCGAGGAGCAGGAGAGCGCGGGCGAAGTGGAGGAGACGACGTACAAGACGACTGCGCCGTCCCCAGCAGCGCCATCGGAAGCCATGAGCCCAAGCGAGCTCCGCGAGATGAACAAGACCATCACCAATACGGCGGACGCGTGGATGGGCAAGTCAGCCTCAGCTGGTCATCTGCCTGTAGTGCAGCGTCCGCCGACGCCGACACCTGCGGTCATGGGTACAACGGGCGAGCCGGATTTGGCCGAGGACCCCAAGAGCACGGGCACCAGGAGAGAGCACAGGCTGCAGCGCCAGCTCCAGCAGCTCGAGTCAAGGATGGAGGATCGCATGCTGCAACTGGATGCCAAGCTTTCGCAGCTGCTGGCGTGTGTCACAACCAACGGCCTCGCGACAATCGCGAATGGGGGCGGCGGCACCCGGCCAGGAATATTAGCGGAAGACTTATCGCGGGTGGCCAGTGGCCGCCATCGCAGCGGTCGCCACCATCGCGCGCACCATGCACAGCAGCCTCAGCCGCCTCAGCATGAGATCGATGTAATCGACAACGCCGCACGGCTGATCGGGGAACAAGCTTGGCAAGCGAACGGAACGTCTGAGCTGCCTCGTCACTGGCCACACGAGGAGACGACCACTGGCGGCCGAGTCGAAGACTGAAGTCGTCTTGCGTTATTTAGTCGACTTCCGTAGACAATTACCCAACCCCACCCCACAAGCAAAATCAATGGTGCGACAAACGACTTGAATGGAACCGTAAACACGATCGACTCCGAAAGCGAACCCTACCCCGTCGAACCCCACAACAAGAAAAAAGCAAAGTGGGCCGAAATTTTACAACCTGCCATGCTGAAACGTACAAACGCCTGGTATATGGAAGGCCTCACAGTAAATGCCAAAAAGCGGTACTATCGGATAATACTTGTGGTATGTTTCTAGCATTAGCACACTACCGTGTTCTAAAACGAAGTCGAACATACTGTACCCAGATTTGATTACCCACAATTTGCGCCGCTGCGCTGCGGGTCTGCAGTTCTCGCTCTCTTGCTCTCTCTCTCTGCCGACGGAGAGCGAGCGCTTGCCAGGGCCGGTCCCATTTGCCCAAGATAACCAACGCGAGCACTCGCGCAGAAACCCCCTGAAACGCCCTCTTTTCTTTGCTTTGCAACCCGAGGTCGCTCCGCCGCCTCCGCCACCTCCACCTCCGATAGTCGCGTCTGCGCCGAGCCCCCGAGCGGACGCTCCCCTCCTCTCCCCTCCTCTCCTCTACTCCAGATGATGCAGCAGGTCACCAACGCGGCCGCTGCCGCCGCCGCTGAGCGCGAGCGGATGCGGGTCACACTGTTCTCACTGGAAGATGCCGAGGCCATGAATCAGCGCGAACGCACACGCAGTAATGCGGCCATGCGCAAGCAGCAGCAGCAGTACCGACCGCCGCAATCGGATCGATCCAGTTCCTACACAATGCGACCCAGCCAAACGCTATATATGCGCGACCGCGATGAAGCGGATGGCACCGCCGGATCCGGCGAGTCCTCGCTGGCGCAGGACCAAGACCACAGCGAAGCCTCTACGGTGCGGCTTCCTTCCAGCGCGCGCCGCATGAGCGCATACCCAGACGTCGGACCGGGCTTTGACGACATGTTCGAGACCGACTGGGAGGGCTACGTGTGGAAACAGGGCCATGTCGTGCGTTCGTGGCGCTACCGCTACGCGATCCTCTCGGGCACCACATTCTCATGTACGTCGTCATCCGCCATTCGATCCGCTTAATCCTTGGTGATAGGGGATGATGAACCCACTGACATGCATAATGCGATGTGACTTCAGATTATGCCTCAAAGGAGGTCGCACTGATGGACACGGAGAAATTCCGTGGCCGCGTGACCGTCACGGGTGCTCGCAAGGACGGCAACCGCGCCAACGGCTTGCAGATCACCACGACCATCAACAAGATCTTCGCCATCTACACGCGCACGCCCATCGAGTCAGAAATTTGGATCAAGATGATCCAGCAGGCCGTGGCCAACTCCACGGGCCAGAAACCCTCGGTCTGCAGCACCAGCACCACGACGTCCTGTCGCGAGTCGGAGCTGCGCAGCAACGGCGCCCCGCAGCTCTCGACCAGCTCCATCCTGGCGCAGAGTGTGCGGTCATCGGGCGACTGGAAATCGCGCAACCTCAGCGCCGTCAAGCAGTTCTACTCACTCTGGACTGCTCAGTTCGTGGACACCACGCAGACCGCCAACCACCTGATTGGGCTCTTCCCGCTTTGCTCCACCGACATGCTGCTCACCGTGCGCTACCCTTGCGAGTTCCTGCCGTCCACGGCCTTTTATGGTCGCGAAGGTCTCGTGGACGTGGTGCTGGGGCTCTCCAAAGTCGTGCAGTTCACCAAGTTCACGGTCTCGCGCTACCTCAACACCAAGCAGCCCAACGTGCTCCACGTGCTCGGCACGGGCAAGATCTACAACAAGTCGCTCCAGCGCGAGTTCCTGTTCAACTCGCGCGATGAGCTGCAGATCAGCCCCGGCGGCCGCGTGCTGGCCATGCAGATGCAGATCGAAGTGGACCTCATGGCCTTCCAGATGTCGGACGCGGACCGCAAGGCCGTGAAATCCGATCGATACTTCCAGGCCACGACCTCCAAGCGCGTGCTCTCGCTCTCGATCCAGCACTTCCACGTGAACCGAGTGCTTGGCAAGGGCACATTTGGCACAGTCGTGCTGGCTGAGCGCAAGAATACGGGCGAAGTCTTCGCCGTCAAGATCCTGGAGAAGAACTCCATGTCCAACTACGACAAACTGCGCACCAAGACGGAGATGCGCATTCTTCGCGATGTGCACCACCCATTCATTGCCCCGTTGCGGTACGTCCAGCCCCAGCCCTCTGGTTGCAATGGTGTATGACCGGGTGCTCATGAATTCTCTCTCCTCGTTGCTACAGATTTGCGTTCCAGAGCCAATCGCGCGTGTTCCTGGGCATGGAATACTACCCTGGCGGTAGTCTGTATACTCACATGAACCGATTCTCGAGCAACAAGGAGCATCGGATCAAGATCCCGATCGACATTGCGCGTGTGCGCTTCTACATTGCCCAGATCGTGCTCGCGCTCTGCCACCTGCACGCCTGCGACGTCGTGTATCGGTGAGATGATACAGCCTGTATCCGACTGGTGCTGATCTGGCGCCGTTTGCTGACTTGTTTCATCCTATCCTGCAGTGATCTGAAGCCTGACAACATCATGATTGACGACGAAGGCAACGTGGCGCTGGTCGATTTCGGCCTGTCCAAGACCAATGTCAGCCAGCTGAATGGCGCGCGCACCATGGCCGGCTCGCCTGCGTACACCGCTCCGGAGCTGCTCAAGCCTAAGCGTGCTCGGGACTACGGCAAGGCCGTGGACTGGTGGTGTCTGGGCATTCTGATCTACGAGATGCTGCTGGCCAAGCGTCCGTTCCACCACTTGAATGTCTCTGTACTGTACAAACTCATCGAGAAGGACCCCGTCAAATTCCCGCCCAAGTGCCCGATCCCGGCCGATGCGCGTCACTTGATCACGGGCCTGCTGGACAAGGACCCGACCACGCGTCTGGGCGCTCGCCAGGCCTCGGACATTCTCACGCACCCGTTCTTCCGTGACGTGCAGTGGGACCTCGTGCTCAAGAAGAAGATCACGCCGCCGTGGGTGCCCACGCCGCTGACCCTGGAAGAAGAGCGGTCCAAGAGCCCGGACATCAACTTTGACAAGTACCTGGCCTCCAAGACGTACCCGTCGGGCAACATCTTCAGCATGATCTTCTCCTGGCGGAGTCCGCACTCGCGCGCGCACAAGAAGATCGAGCGCGAGAACGACACGTTTGGCAAGTTCAGCTACGTGAGCGACACGACCAACTCGTTCCTGGTGGACGAGGATGAGATGCTGGACTCGGCGTTCACGGGCCGGCGCAGCATCCAGGTGCAGACGCTGGCGGGCGAGGCTTGAGCGGCCGATGGATTCGTAAGCGTCCTATAGAAGACCCAAGCGATGCGCAGAAGAAGCGGCTTCTTCTGAGAAATGCCGCCACGAAGAAACAACACTACAACACTCGTACAACAGCCAAGAAAGATACCAAGATACCTCTTAATTTAATGCAAAAAAGGGCACAGCAGAATCCGTTGTTTCCATCGATCGCGCGGGTCAGAATCGCATGTCTTTCAGACAGACGAGCGCCGAGTTGCGGCCACACGCGCCCATGACCCCGCCGCCAGGGTGCGACCCAGCCGAGCTCATGTACAGGCCCTTGATGGGCGTGCGGTAATCCGAGTAGCCTGGGATCGGCCGCATCCAGAAGAGCTAGTTACATGTGCAATGATACGTCAGACATGCGACAGCGAGAGATGGCTGATCTGATCCTGTACCTGGTCCAGCCCCATGGCGCCATGGAAGATGTTGCCCTTGGGCAGCGAGAAGATGCGCTCCAGATCAGGCGGCTATTACGACAGAGCGAGCGTCAGCGTCAAGACAGACGATCCTGCATGATGAGGCGAGGCCCCGCACCGTGAGCATGTCGTAGCCCAGGACCGAGGCGCGGAAGCCTGGCGCGTATTGCTCGATCACAGAGAACACCTGCTGCGCGAACGCGTCCTTCTTGCCTGGCGTATCCCAGCTGCCATCCTGCAAAGGGCTTTAGTGAAGCTGCTTAGGAGGGAGTATGCACATGTATCAATGCAATACCTTGGGCTCGTACGGCGTGTACTGCACAAACAGCAGCGCGATGTGTTTTCCTATAGACAGAGAACTCCTGTGAGGATACCAAGCCTGTGTAGTATACGCGTGGGCTGGCGTACCTGGAGGAGCAATGGACGAATCCAACGATGTGGGCACGTTCATCTCGATGACTGGACGCGTGGACGCGAAGCCGTGCTGAACGTCCAGGAACGCGTCCTCAATCTTCATCAACGGCACCATGAGAAGCCAAACTGTGACAATCAACTACGTTCACTCTACCTGCTTCATGGAGTCTTCAAAGTGCGTGGTCCCTCTGTGGTGGCGCATGGGCGTGTTGCCATCGCCCGAGTTGGGCGCACACAAGAAGTTGGGCAGCCGGTCGAGCGCCACATTGATCTATTACAAGGAGCGCAGTCATAAGAGATTGCACAACAGCCAGCACAATGGAGACTCGGTGTCGCTCACCTTCGTGGACGCCGATTCGCAGTTCCAGTTCTTCTGGAAATGCTCCACCACACGCTCGGGAAGCTGCTTTGGGTCTATCAGGTCCAGCATCGTGATCAAAGGGCTGGCGTTGGACAGCACGTAGTCGGACTCCAGCACTTGGCCGGTCTCCAGAGCCACGCCACGCACGGCTCCGTCATGGATATTGATGGCCTTGACAGGCGCATCGGTGGCGATCTGCACGCCAGCCTCCAATGCTGCGCTGGCCACGGCCTGGGAGACGCCACCCATGCCGCCCTTGACGTGGCCCCACATGCCCTTGACGCCGTTCACTTCGCCCATGACGTGGTGGAACAGAATGTAGGCCGAGCCAGGCGTGGACGGCGAGACCTTGGCCCCGATGATCGCGTCAGTCGCCAGCGTCGCCTTGAGCACGTCCGACTCGAACCATTTGTCCAGGATCTTGGACGCCGGCGCCGTCATGAACTCGAGAAACGTCGTGAGCTCCTTGCCCAGCTTGCCAGAGCGGTAGCCCAGCCGCATCATGGCCTGGACAGCGTCCACACGTCGACTGCGATGGCCCAAAGAGTGCGTCAGGCGGCCTTGGAGATCTTCCAAATTGTACGCAGAAAAAGCCCACTCACCTGACCGAAGAATTGGTGTTGAAGGCCACGCGGACATCCGGAGGAAGCTGCTCGCAATAACAACGATCGTGGAGTTTCTTATCAAGATGCTGTTGTGCTTGGTATTATGCGTACCTCGTCAATCATGGGCACGAAGAAGTCGACCATTCGCTACAGACAGCAGCGAGTCAGTTTTACTAGCAATGGTGTCGGGACAGTTAGCAGATAACGTGCCTCTAGCATGTCGTTGTACTTTGGATACGCTTCCGCATCCGCCGCTGAGAATTGAGCTGCTCATTGCAAAAGCGTCAGTGCTGAGCTCATTAGAATTGCGATCTCCAACGCACCGATGCTCTTCTGGTTCTCGCGCATGTCGCTGCCCAGGATGAGACTGCGGCCGTCCAGCGTCGGCGTGAAGGATGATGGGTCTCGCGGGTACACTGCAGCCAATCACTCCCCATTAGAGCATATGCTGGGCTCTCAAACGCGCAAGAAGGGCGCACCGTGTAGCCCATGGCGGTGCAAATCCAGGTCCTGGATGATCTGCGGCCGGAAAAGCGAGAAGACGTACGAGGCGCGAGAGAACTTGAAGCCAGGGATGATCTCCTCTGTCACAGCGGCGCCTCCGATCACATGACGCTTCTCCAGCACGCAGACACGCTTGCCAGCCTGCACAGGAAGAGGCGCTTGTCAGCCAGTTGCATTGAGATGCCCATTGCGTAAGGCTTACCTTGGCCAGATACGCAGCGGCCACGAGTCCGTTGTGGCCTCCACCGACCACAATGGCGTCCCTGTGGATCACACAGGCACAGTGCATTAGGGGCCCCCAACGTCATCGCAAGCAGCACAAGCTCGAGCGCAGCAGCCGCAGCGCACCACTTGGACGCTAACGCCTTGGCTCCACGCAGCATCTTCGGAATGATCTCAGTTGAGGTTCGAATAATCAGAAATCTCACGGGTCTTGCAGGCGGGTCTCACATTCCATGGGTTTGACTCACAAACCCATAAACCCGACCAGCGTGCTCTACTTTATGGGGAAACGTTCACGGTACGGCACTTGCAGGGAGGATGGGCCGACGTGGGTACTTTGCCATCCGCTGCGGATGGGCGCTTGCTGAACTCCTTCCTCGCTGATTGGGGCCGGTCTCACGTCTCATTTGGCCATCCGCTGCGCCTGCCATGACGGACCACCACGGATGGATCGCCGCCGTATTCTTCGGCGGACTCTGCGTGCTCTCCTTCCTCTGGACGCTGTGCGCCGCCCCGGGCTTCAAGGCCAAGGGCAAACACGTGCTGCTCACTGGTGCGTCTCGGCTTTCTCCCTCGTCTCCTCAATGGCGCGGTGCTAATAATGAATCGGTTTCCGATGGCTTCACAGGCGGCACCACCGGTCTGGGCCTCGCGGTCGCCAAGAAATACGCCAAGGCCGGCGCCAAGGTGCGCTCCAGACTCTCTGTGTCTTGGTATCTAGGCTGCTCACTGACTAGCTGTTTGCTTCGCCCTAGCTATCGCTGGTCGGTCGCTCCATGGAGCGTCTTGAGAGCGCTCGTGCTGCCATCCAGGTATTAGCACCGCAATACGCTCCATTACCGCACTTTAATGCCGATCTGAGTATGCCACGTGACGAAGCAGAAGATCGCGGGCGAAGACGCGAGTGTGTTCCTGTACGTGGCCGACATCACGGACGTCACGCAAGTGGAGCTGGCCGTCATCGCGGCCAACGAGTTCCACCAGCAGACGACCGACCACGTAGTCTGTGCGGCCAGTGCCTCTGTGCTGGGCGACGTGCTGAACCAGGACCTGCTGAACCTCAAGCGCAATATGGACGTCAACTACTTTGGCACGCTCAACGTCCTCAAGGTGCCTCGTGGTGGTCCCAGGCTGGCGTGTACTCTGATTCATGTGCTCATCGCTTCGTGGTCTGTCTGGTCATAGAGCGTGCTGCCTGCCATGGTGAAGCATGACGTTCACGGCCGCTTCGTGATCGTGGACTCGGCCACTGGACTGGCCCCTGCCATCGGCCAGAGCTCCTTCGTGGCCTCGCAATACGCTCTGCGCGGACTGGCCGACACGCTTCGGTAGGTTCTGGCTGTGTCTTGCCTAGCGCCTTCAGCTGCTCACTGCTTTGTGTCTGCATCAGCAACGAGATGATCCTGTACGGCATCTCCGTGAGCATTTTCTTCCCTGGCAAGTACCGGTTCAACGCCCGTGCCCCAGCTCAACTAGCGCCAGTGGCGACGCCTACGACGTACGACGCCCCTGCTTCCATGTATGATGCGACTCATGTGATCCCCATCTCAAACTTTTGGTATGCGCTGTGCTGTAGCCCTCGCCCGGACACCGACGGCCTGGTCACTGGTTCGCTGCCTCCTTGTCTGTCCTTGCTTGTCCAGTATCTCGTACTCACGTGTCTCTGTAGACTACTCTACGTTCGCCACTGAAGGGCCAAGCATGTAAGTCGCTCTAGTTATGCCATAGCCACTAGTGGATCACTGACTGAATCGTTGCCTGAATGCTGCAGGGACTACGACGCGGCGGCCAAGGACCTCGTGAACGGACTGCGTGCGGGTGCGTTTCCTCCGATGGCTCTCAGTCTCCATTGGAAGTATTCATGTATCTCTCTGGTCTATGATGCAGGCTACTACGCCATCACCAACTCCTGGAGCGGACTCATCACGCGTGCGCTGGGCAACGGCGTGGCGCCGCGCAAGAACGCCGGCATTGAGCTCGTCTTCTCTCCGCTCCTGATCCTCTGCGAGTTTTTCTACAGCCGCCACCAGGAGAACCAGCTCAAGGTGCCCAAGCTCAAGAAGACCCCGCCCATGCCGGCGCATGTCTAGAGCTTCGGGCGTTCCTACTCAGCGTGGGGTCAAGGTTAAGCTGCTGAAGCATCCAACGCCCCGTCTGCTCTTTTAAGTGCAGTTCTTTCCATGGTCTCTGCTGCGTGCGACTGCGTGGGTCCAGTGGTAATGGATCAGATGCTTAGTGTGTACCAACGCGGCAGAGAGAACATTTGAGCCGGGATAATACAGTTGTTGAACTTAACAAACTACACATGGGAGTGTAACTAAAACACCCATCAATTCTGGCAGGGGGAGCCCGTCAATCACTTCCGATTTGAACCAAGAGACCGGCAGGATGGGCGACGCCTGGTGGATCAGTCTCGTGAGCGCGGCCGTGGGGCTCTGCGTGCTGGTAGGACCGCCTGCATCTCTGCATCTTCCGCTCGGAGTCTCCTCTAACGCTGCTGCTATGTGCCTCAGTCCTTCGTGGTGACCAAGATCCGAGCCCCTGGGTTCAAGGTGGACGGCAAGCACGTCTTCATCGCCGGTGAGTCCATCTCCCCGTCGTTCTCATGCGATGGAGAACCCGCGTCCTCACTGCTCTCTGTCTCTGTCTGTAGGCGGAACCACGGGCCTGGGCCTCTCGCTGGCCAAGAGGTACGCTGCTGGCGGCGCCAAGATCTCGATCATCGCACGGCGCCAGACGCAGCTGGACGTGGCCAAGGCCGAGCTTGAGGCGATCCGCAAGCCGGACGGCAGTGCGGCGCACCCGGTCTTCGTGCAGTCCTGCGATGTCACGGACTTTGCCGGCGTGCAGAAGGCCGTGGACGCCGCCAACGCCTTCCACGCGCGCGTGACGGACCACGTGGTCACGGCCGCTGGCGTCGCCACGCCGGGCTACTTTGCCGACCAGGACATCAGCGTGTTCCACAAGATGATGGACCTGAACTACTTTGGCACGCTGTACGTGATCAAGGCCGCACTGCCGGCCATGGTCTCGCGCGGCGAGGGCGGCAAGTTCGTGGTCGTGGGCTCGGGTCTGTCGCTCTGCTCGTGGATCGGCTACTCTGCTTACTCGCCGTCCAAGTACGCCCTGCGCGGCCTGTGCGACGCGCTGCGCAACGAGCTCAAGCTGTACAACATGAGCGTCACGATCTTCTACCCGGGCAACATTGACTCGCCGGGCTTCGTGGAGGAGAACAAGACCAAGCCCGAGGAGACCAAGGTCATCGAGGGCGTCACGGCCGCCACGCACCCGGACGATGTGGCCTCCAGCCTCATCAACTCGATCGCCGACGGCCAGTACACGTCCACGAACGAGACCATGATCTTCTTCTTGCGCATGATCGCCAACGGCGTGGCCCCACGCGTGAACACGCCGCTGGAGCTGATCCTCATGCCGATTGTCATCGTCATCCAGTTCGCCTTTGGCCTGATCATGGACATCACGGTCTACCGTGCGCGCAAGCCCAAGTCCAAGCAGGAATAACTGGCTGTCCTTTTTGAGACTGAGAAGTCCAGGCAGACCTAACGAATTTCAATGGAGTTCATAGCTTTCACATAGCGTAAGACAACCTACATGAACCTAGTTAACGCTGCGTTGCTATTGAGTTTTCTAGATGATATACCCACGTCTGCTATCAAAAGCCACCGGATTGGCATCTAGCCACGACGCTTGCTCAGGCGCCACGCATCGGGCGGGTTGAATCGGTCGTACAGCGGCTCGATCTTCTCGTTGCGTTTGCGCTTGGAGAGCTTGGTCGGGTCTCCCTTCTTGAAGAATGCTGGCGCTAGCTCCACGAGCCACTTGGGCTCGATCGTCATGATGTTGCGCATGTATTCCTTGGTCGTGAGCACGAGCTCGTGGTAGAGGACCCACTCAGGGCTCTTGTTGAACAGTGCACTAGACGGATGGATGTACACGGGTTGACCCTCGACCATGGTGCGGTAGCCTTCTTGCGGGTCCTTCTTGGCAGTGTTGGCGAAGTAACCGGCCACGATCGCGCGACGCACCTTGTTGAAGTTCTTGCCGCAGGAGACCACGTCCATCTTGTATCGATCCAGGATCGACAGCAACTGCTTGCGTACATCCTGCGCTCGACGGATGGCTCGCGCCTGAATGAAGTTTTCAAAGCACCAGGGATTGGAGAACTTGGAGTTTTTCCAGGCTTCATATACAGCCAGAAGAGTGAGGTGGTCGCCTTCCGGTTGGTGGAACTTGGCCTTCTTCTGGTCGGCCTGGGCCTGCTTCTCCTTGGGCCGGAAGAACACAGTCTCCACGGACATCATGGCAACGATTGTCAGCACTTCCTCTGCACAACCGAGAACGACTGAAGTCAGCAGCACTTTGGCGTTCTTGGGCTCCACGGGAAACTCTGCCATCTTCTTGCCCAATCGAGTGAGCAAACCTTCGTCATCAAGCGCACCCAATGCGTAGACACTCTCGAGAGCCATCACAAGCGCTTGCTGAGGGGGTGGATCCATAAAGTCAAAGCCCATGAGATCATTGATCCCCATGGCCTTAAGCTGAAGCACGACCGAACCCAGATTGGCACGCTGGATTTCAGGAACTGTAGTCGATAGCATTTCGTTCTTGTACGCGTTCTCAGTGTACAGGCGATAGCACTTTCCTGGTCCAGTACGTCCAGCACGACCTGCACGTTGTCGGGCTGAAGCCTGTGAGCAAGGAGTCACAATGAGAGAGTCCATACCAATCTTGGAATTGAAAGCATTCTGCTTGCAAAAGCCTGGGTCCACCACGTAGTAGATACCGTCGATAGTCAGCGAGGCCTCGGCAATGTTTGTAGCGACCACACACTTGCGCGATCCCTTCGGTGCAGGCTCAAAGATTCTGGATTGCATCTCGGACGGAAGTGCACCATATACAGGCAGAATGATGAGTTCTGGGGCGAGGGCGCGCTCTTGTAATGCCTTGATACGTTGATACAATACTTCGCATGCTGTATCAATCTCTTCCTGACCAGTGAGAAACAGGAGAATGTCACCTTCGGGCTCGGATAAGTGAATTTGCATGACACACAACAGCGCGGCGTCCAGGTAGTCGAGCTCCGGCTCCTTGGTGTAGAGAATCTCCACGGGGAATGTACGCCCAGGGATCGTAAAGATCGGGCAGTCAAAGAAGTATCTGGAGAATTTCTCAGCATCCAGCGTAGCGGAAGTCACGATGATCTTCAGGTCCTTGCGCTTGCGCACAAGGTCCTTGAGCAGACCAAACAAGACGTCTGTGTTGATAGTACGTTCGTGGGCCTCATCGAGCATGAGCGCGCTGTACTTGGACAACGTGTTGTCGGCCAGATACTCACGCAGCAGCATACCTTCGGTCATGTACTTGATCACCGTTTCAGGCGTCGTGCAATCTTCAAAACGCATGGAGTAACCAACTTCCTGGCCAAGTTCACAGCCGAACTCTTCAGCGACACGCTTGGCTACGGACGATGCGGCAACACGACGCGGTTGCGTACAGCCAATGATACCCTTCGACGTGAGTCCCATTTCAGCCATATACTGGGTCATCTGTGTCGTCTTGCCGGAACCGGTCTCGCCGATAACCACGAGCACCTGATTTTCCGCAATGGCCTTCATCAGCTGCCGCTTCAACTTGAACACGGGCAGACTCTCACGCTGTTCCAAGATCGTCTTGTTGGACACGTGACCGTATGACAGATTCTTCCCGACGGATTTCTGCTTCCACTCTGGCAGCTCAAAGGTCGAACCCATATTGATACCACGCAGCTCTTGAGCGAAGTGTCGTTCACCGGCTTCGGGCATGGGATCTTCCCATGGTCGGTTGAGATCTTTCGGGATGGAGTCAATCAACTGGTTGGCCTGCGTCTGGCGCAATTCACGACGTTCCTTAGCCAGGTTGGACTGCGTCATCGCAGCTCGCTGCATAGATCCATCCGGGTTCTTGACGATTTTCACGGGCGACAGTTCACGACTGGCCTGGGTCTGTCCACGCAAGAAGATCGGTTCGTCTTCGTTCAGCTCCACTTCAAAGTTCTCTTCGGTGGGTTCAATGTTCATGAGCCCATGGTCATCGTCAAACGTCGGGTAGTCTTCAATCGAGAGCACACCCGAGTTGATGAGCTGCTGGGCCTCCCATCGTTCAGGCGAGGACATGCGCTTGGCTGCTCGTTGCGGCTTGTCATCATCGTCGTCCTGCTGGTGCGAGCTGTGCATGCCTGGTGCTGAGGGATTGATCCACGATTTGTGATCGGACGAGCTGTTCTCCTGTCGTGCTCGCTGGGCGCCGTCAGCCGAGCGCTGGGGCATCAGATCACGACCAGAGCTTTGGTCCACATCGCGGATCGACAGCGACACCTTGGCGCCCGAGATCGAGATGACCTTGACCTTGACGCGCTGTCCGCGGCTCATGACGTCCTTGACGCTGTTCACGCGCTGCGACGAGAGGTTTGTAATGTGCACGAGTCCTTCCTTACGGTCATCGAACCCATCCAGCTCCACGAACACGCCAAAGTCCATGACCTTGCTCACGCGGCCGTCGTAAATGCCGTAGAGTTCCAGCTCGCCTCCACGACGGCGGTTGCTGCTGCTTTCGTGCGACGTCCGGGAGCGTCCAAATTCATCACGGTCGCTGCGTCGATCGTCGCGACGTCCGCTGTCACGAGAGGGGCCGTACTTGTCGTCCTTGCTACCGTATCTGTCGGAATCGCGACGATCGTCGCGTCTTCGCGAATCGCGGCGCTCCGAGCGCGATCTTGAGCGTCTGCTGCGGCTGCGATCATCGTCACGGCGACTGGTCCTGCGGCTGTCTCTGTCTTCTGAACGTCTGGAGGATCGGTCGTCTCTATCTGAAGCCGCTGGCTTGCTGGGCTCTTCATCCGCGAGATCTGCGCCGGCGATATCCGCCACGTTGAGCTGCTCATCCTCTCGGATCGCGTACTTCTTGGCCTTGTCCGCCGGCATAGCGATGGATCCTGCGGCCTGCTTGCCGCTGGCACGCTTGCTGGGTGTCATGGCTACTACGATGCGGAAGAGGTTCTCGGCCAATGCGCCCGGCAGCGGCAGGTCGTTCTCCTTGATCGTGACCAGGAACGCAGCGCAGGACGAGCTCTCGCGCACCATGTCCACGATGAACTCGGCCAGCGTCTTGTCGCTCATACCCAGATGGTTCTCCAGCTCCTTGCAGACCTTGGAGATCAGACTCAGCTCCTGCAGCTTGTCCATCGTCCCTCACGCGCTGCTGCTGCTTGCTGCTGCCTTGCCGGCCGTCGGAAATGAACTTGAGGGACACAAAGACCAGCCCATGCATTGACCCAGATTGCATTCTGGGTCAACCTATAGAACGTTCTAGACTTAAAAAGGACAGATCAGGTCCCAGATCGACTTCTGGAACACAGAGTGGGATCCTCAAGTTGCTCGGAAGGATTCGCTACCGTAAGCAGGTCAAGAGCTACTCAAGCGCACGCGAGTGAGAGAGAGAGCGCGCGGAGCCGCTGTCTCTGGGAAGCCCAAGCCAACACAGGAGCTGCTGACCGCCATCCGGTCGTCTGTGTCTGTCTCAGTTGCGTGAGTGAGTGAATGCTGCGCGCCATGGACGACAGTAGCAGCAGCAGCATGTACGCCAGCTCGCTCAAGGTCGACCTGCACCTCCAGCAGCAGCAGTACGACGAAGAGATGGACGAGCGCCAGAGCACGAGTGAGGACGTGGGCCACGACATGGTCTCTGGCTCCACATCCTCGTCGCCGTCGTCCAAGGACAAGTGGAGCAAGCGCCACGTGTGCGACGTCGCGGACTGCGGCAAGAGCTTCGACTCGAAATGGGCGCTCATCAGGTGCGTGCGCAGCAGTGAGCTGAACAACGAGGTGTACAACCGCAGGTGCTGACCGCAGTATGATGCTGCAGACATATCCGTGTGCATACAGGCGAGAAGCCGTTTCCGTGTACCTTCCCGGACTGTGACAAGTCGTTTGCCGAGAAATCGGCCATGACCCGGTGCGTAAATGCGTGTGGGCTCGATGACTGCTTCATGCTCAACTCACGGTGCGTGTGTGGATCGCAGTCACCTGCAGACCCACTCTCGAGACAAGCCGTTCAAGTGCACGTACACAGGCTGCACCAAGAGCTTTAAGGGCAAAGATTATTTAGGTGCGCGTTTGACTCAGGAGTGAGACACTGGATGGTGATGATGGACTGACTGGGTGGTGTTGCTCACGTGCTCAGAATTCCACTTGAAGATCCACGCGGAAGGGAACCCGTACGCCTGCGAGCACCCGACGTGCTCCAAGACCTTCTGCAGCCCCAAGAGTCTGAAGAAGCACATCCGGCTATGGCACAACCCCGGAGGCAAGAGCACTTCCATGTACGTGACTGGGCTGACTCCGTGCCCAAGCGCCTTGTTGTTTGGTGTGTGGCTCATATGGATTGGCTGAACAGGGAGCAGCAACTGCGGGAACGCATTATCAAGATGGCGACACGCAACAAAGAGAAGACGCGTAAGTTTGAAGCCACCATCCGCACGCTGATGGACGAGAACGCTTCGCTCAAGCAGCAGCTCGAGTCGCTCCTGAAGCAGCGACCCTGCTGACCAGAGGCGATTGGAGTATTGGTGTTTGGACTTTCGCGATCTTCCACGCAGGACGCCGACTGTTATGAGTAATGTTAATGAACAAGAGAGAGAGAGAGAGAGCAGCAGTGGAGCCGTGAGTGTGTTGTTCTGCATGTTCCCTATTCAAAATAAACTAAACCAGTGGAGAAAGAGAGGAGGAAAACACGGTCCGACGGCCTGGAGAGCTGTGGCACGCTGCGCTACTGTATCATTTCCGTGTTTGCCCGTGACGCTCACATGCCGCGCGGCTTGGGGCCGCCGGCGGCCTTTGCCATAATGATCTGGTCCACACGCAGCACTGTGACGGCGGCGTCCACGCCGAGTCGGATGGCCGACAGCTTGGTCTGGTAGTGGTCCCAGATGTTGCGGCTCAGCACGTCGTTCACCACGTGCGACTCGTACTCGCCCTATAAGTATCATCAAGGCCATTCAGTCAGTCAGTCAGCCACGCATACGCAGAACTAGATAGCTTGGTGCTTACATCGACATCGACACCGGCGTTGGTGTTGCCAGCGGCGTGTGCGGCGTACAGGCTCGAGATGACTTCCGTGGCCATCTGGCCGGCGTTCTCTGCTAAGATGCGGGGCACGACCTCGAGCGCGTCACCGAACTTCTTGATGGCGTACTGGTCCAGGCCAGGCGTGGCCTCGCCAAAGCTCTTGACCTGGCGCGAGAGCTCGATCTCCGAGGCGCCACCGCCTGCCACGAAGCGCGGGTCCCGGCACGTGGCCTTGGCGCAGTTCACGCCGTCGTCGATGGCGCGCTCAATGTCGTTGAGCACGCTGTCCGTGGAGGCGCGCAGCACGATCGTGGAGATCTTGGCGTCCTCCTGGTCCTGCTGGAAGACCGTGACCTTGCGGCCGCCGATCTCCTTGACCATAACGCTGTCGCAGAAGCCCATCTCGTCGGGCGTGGGCGCGCCGAGACGCACGAGCGCGTTGGCGTTGACGGCGCGGCACAGGCGACGCAGCTCCCACTTGGACGTGATCTTGATGGCCAGCAGGCGGTACTTCTCCAGGAAGTGCAGCGCCATCTCGCTGATGGAGCCGCCCGAGACCACGACCGTGGCACCGCTGTCGGCGATGGCGCGCACGGCGTCCTCCAGGTGCTTCTCCTCGCCCTTATTGTAGTTCATGAGCTCGTCGGCGTCCTTGATGAGCACGGTGCTCTTGGCCTCCGTGGCCGAGATCTCGATGCCGCAGCCGAAGACCGCGATCTTGGCGGCCAGCGCCTTCTTCACGCCGCCCTCCGTGTCGCGCTGGATGACCATGCCCTTGATCACGGTCGAGTCGTACAGGTTGCCGCCCATGATCTTGCACACGCGGATGTTGTCCACGTTGATGCTGGGCTTCTTGGGCGCCGACGGCATGACGTTCAGACAGGCTTCGGCCACCAGACGCGCCAGCAGGTCCTCGTAGCCGTACTGCTTGGAGGCCAGCGCGGTCTTGATGGCCTTGGACAGCTCGTCCAGGTCGCGCACGTCGGCCACGCGCACCGACTCGAGCGACTCGAGCACGGCCACGCACTTCTCGTACGCCTTCTGGTAGCCCGTGACGATCTCGCTGGCGTGGAGGCCCATGCGCAGCAGACTGGCGGCCTCCATGAGCAGTTCGCCGGCGATCGAGACCGTGAGGCACGTGGCGTCGCCGTAGTCGTTCTCCTGCATCTTGGCGGCCATGACGACCATGCGCGCGGCCGGGTGCACGACCTCCAGCTCCTTGACGATCGTGGCCGTGTCGCTCGTGACAAAGATCTTTTCCAGGTGGTTGATCACGAGCTTGTTCATGCCGTTCGGGCCGAGCGACGAGCGCGTGATGGCGGCCAGCTGCTTGACGGCGTCGATGTTCTTGGCCACGGCCTCATCCACTCCCTCAAAGTGCTTGTGGCCGTCCTTGAGCAGCGACGACAGCCCGCCGGCGACGTTCAGACCCATGGACTTGGACATAGTTACGGGAGCTCCTCAGGCGTGTGGCTGCTACGAAGGCGGGGGAGTATGTATTGCGAGCCCCGGATCTCCCAACCACCACGGACAGACGTCGCCCCAGTGTGCAATTTCAGCCAATGGAAACAGGAGAAGAAAAGATTATCTCTAATGGAAGGACAGATATTAGAAGTGAGCGAGAGGTGATTGGCTGATAATGTGATAATCAAGGAGACGCAAGTTGGTACCGTGCTAGATACAAACTTCTTAACGTGCATAACGGTTAGCAACGTTTTCGCTGGTTTTCCCTTGGGAATTTCATGGGAAAACTGATTCAACATGCAAAAAAACAAGTCGATACGGCCGCTACAGTCTCTGCCCACTAGATCGACATGCCGATTATATTGCCTTGGATGCAATCCGGATAGCAAAACACCTCCATATGGAGGTTTTGCTTACGGCATCACACTGTCAGTCTTTTGGTTTGGATACCACACGATATAGTTGCAACAAGAGCGACCTGGTTCCCATTCATTGTTGCCACACAACACGTATCCACAGTCGACCAATTCTAAATCCGAACATGCTTTCCCATGTACTACGAGCGTCACACCCAAGCGACAGCGTCTCGGTCTCAGGCACACCAGGTACAGTTAGTTCGCTTATCAATCGCATACGGTCTCCTTGTATCTAGGCGTTGGCATGTCCATGTTATCCGTACTTCTTCCTGCGCTTTGCTTTGGGAACTCCAGACGCAGTCATTATCCTGTATTCATTTACAACAGATCGACAAATGTTCAAAGTGACGACGTAGCGGTATTCAACGAGTGGAGAGAACTGGGAAGCTCCCGCTTTGAGTGGAGTATCTGATCCTAGAAGCAGGACGAGAGGCAGAGAGATCATCGCGCCCGATCTTCCATTTGTACGATGGGGAGCCGGATGGTCGCATGATATCATCAAGATCAAGTTGTGTATTTGCCGACTTGAACGCTGCGAGAGCTTAAGCAAGCAGCGCATGCACTAGCTTTACGAATTCCTCGACAAGGAGATCGAACGGCGTTTCGATTGCTGTGATGGAGTGGCTGGTGTATGCGCGTCGACTGATTCTGATTTCGTTCACAAATGAGTTTGAGCAGTCTTTGAAGACCATTGAGGAGATCAACTTTACTCTTTTCCTGTATGGATCAGTTATTCCGATTGAATGTTCCGAGCCCAGAAACGCTGTGACTGTGCTCTGCCAAGGCTGCAACGGAAAAGGTCCAAGAGCTGGCGAGACAGCGCTTTCGAAAGTCGATTCGGAACACGTTTGACGATCTCACGTTGATGAGGATGTCGAGGACCGAGCGACAATGGCACACGCCCCAGAAGTTGCCCGTGATATGCTTTGCGTCGTCTAAAGATCTCCCTGGGACCACTTCGAGTGTCAACCCAACCAACCAAAATTACAATTAGCAAAACGGGCATGGACAATCGGTGTTTGGAATCCTTATCGCCTGCGAAGACGCCCTACCACGATGTAAACGCGGCCGTTTTCCCTTCGATCGCTGGTTTTTACTATCCCATCAGCCATGCAGATATCCGCCAAGCTGCTGCACAGTTCAGGACAGGGTCCGATCGTCTGTTTTTCTTTCAGATGCCCAAGTCGAAGAACAGACCCGAAGCAGGAAATGACATTATCGCTGTGCTGCAACAGCTGAAACTCTTTCCGTTGGTGCGGCATTTTCCTGATAGAGTACGCATTGTGTTGTGCTGCCGAAAAGCGATGGCAAACTCACGTATTCGTAACTGCGAGTGGTGTATGCAGAGTGGTCGAGCATCGAAGGCATTAATGCGAGTCAATTGCAGGAATTGTCTGCTGAAGTCATGGGCATTGCCAGTGTTTCAGCGCTAGTCAAGGAGATAAAGTCAGGGATACTGTCTCGTTCTACAAGCGAGTTCTTGCGCTGCACAAGAGCACAGAAGAGTTGCTGGCTGACATACCGCCGTATATGTGGATGCTTCAGTGCATCAGACTGAACAACGGATGGTAGCAGAGACGATTCGTGAAGGATGGGCGTTGATGATGATGCAACCCCTGATCCAGCAAATACCAATGGAAGAAAGGATCGAAAAAGAAGCCTCGGGTGACGCTGCAATGGCTGCATGCGATCCACTTTCTTCTTGTCGCCTTCGCGTGCCTGATCGTTGGAGGACGATTGGTAATTCTCGCATAATGCGTTTGGCCACCACGGCTATCGAATGTCTGTCTGAATAGGAGGAGGAGTGCATCCGCAATGCAGCTCAATTTGCAATGCTTCAGGCAAATGCGGCAGATCGGTTGGCGCCACTTGAGCTCCATGCAAAATTCATGGTCATACAACTGCTATTGACTAAGAACGCTCTCATAACGCTAACGGAACGGAGTTTCGTATTCACTCCAGTTCATCGAGCTGGCCGAAGAAGTCGCCCGCGATGCAGATGAGGATATTGAGTGAGCGTAGTGCCTGCGGTTCAACAGTTTCTTGCAGCGCATTCCGCATCTGCCAGCAGCGACGCAGCAATTGGCGGATCGTGGCAGCCACACCGGCATGTACAGGCTTGTCCAGTCGCGCCAGCAGCGCGTAGATCCAGACTGCTCTTGCTCGTGACAGCGGCACTGCGTCATTGACCAGCCAGTCCGTGTGGTGCTCTATCAGGCGTCGAGTGAGCACCTGATCAAACTGCAGCAGCAGTCGCAGGTGCGGCGGTGTGCCCACAGTGCCACTCTCAGCACGTCCAAAGAAGAACGCGCTCCAACCGTCCTCGTCGCTCATGCGCGGCACATTGGTGCGCAAGGCCACGCGCATCGTGTCGTCTTTGTCCTCGTCGTTGGTGTCCATCTCGGGTGGGCCGATCTCCTGCCACCGCGCGATCAGCTGCCGGAGCTCCGCGAAATCCGCTAGCAGGTCCTGCTTCCACTGTCTGCTGGGCAGCAGCGCCTTGTTCACGACGCTGGTGGTGGAGAACGCCGGCAGCGACGGCATGTTGGGCGTCTGCTGCTTGTCAAACTGGCGCGGATCCACGTCCGAGACCACGACGTCCGGGATCTCCTGGGCCTCGAGCCGCACGCGCCAAAGATACTCCTGTACGTCTGCAGGCGGCAGGCCCAGCGCCATGCGTCTCCGGATGGCCTGCACGTCCACAGCGCCGGCGCCGTCCACCGGCAGCACGGTGCACATCATGATGATCGAGTGTGAATGAAGAGCTATGTGGGTTCAGAACCCACAACCCGGGTGGGTTTGATCCCCAGCAATAGAGCTTTGTATAAAGAGAGTAAACCCGTGGGTTGCGTAGCTGTTCATTGGTGAAACGCCGTCGACCATCATCATGAGCATGACGAGTAACCCGCTGGAGGCCGTGGCCCAGCTGCAGAGCGTGGTGCAGACGCTGGCGCCGACGCTGCGGCCGCAGGTGCTACCCAAGGGCTGCGGCTATGGCCTGGATCTGCTGCTGTCCTGCTGTAAAACCGATGCGCAGAAGCAGCAGCTGCGCGAGCTCGTGGCCAAGCACAAGCCCCAGGGCCAGGACGACGACAATCAGAGCTCGCCGCAGGTCGTGGGCGCCTTTGACGCCGAGAAGAAGGTGTTCGTCATTGAGAAGGTGCACTGGGCCAGTGAGCAAGATGCGCTCGTGATGGAGTTTGCCCGCTTCCTGGAGCTGCAGCTCCAGAGCCCCGAGGATGTGAGTGGATGGATCGATGGATTGCGTACAGACTAGAGGATGGCTAATGGAGACTTCGTTGATAGGCATTGGCAGTCGTAGCGCACTTCCTCAAGGTCAACGGCCACGCTGAAAATGACGTTGCAGTCGCAGAACAGTGCTTCAACGCCGCTTTCGCATTACAGACCATTCTCAGGTTCGTGTAGAGGAGGCGATGGTTGGATTTGCAATCCAATACTGATGGCAATCGAATTGATGTACAGAGCGTTCCCGCGACCGCCGTTTGCGCTCAAGAACACGCCGCTGCCAGAGATCGACGCCTCGACGGACGTTGCGGCCGTGTTTGCGCCGCTGTTCGAAGACAGCAGCAGCAAGAGCTCCAAGGCTAGCAAGAAGGCCAAAGCACAAAAGCAATCGAGCAAGAAGCGGAAAAGCACCTGATCCCCAGTGCCTGTGTGATTCCGATCGATACTTAACTGACGAGAACGTGGTAATACAAGAAACAAAAGACTAGACATCCGCAGCTTGGCTTTCTCAGGCGATGAAGACGCCGTGCGCTCGGAGATGGACCTGCAGATGCATGGACACCTCTTCGTGGTGCGACAGGAACGGGAACTCGCCCGCTGCTTTGAGCATCGCCTGCTCAATATGGAATGCAAGAGCGTCAGTGTGAATCCAGGCGAATTCAGAACCAGAAGAGACTGGTGCGTACGCGTTTGGCTTGAGGATATCGCTTGAGCAGTTGGTCCTGCGAGCTCTCGAGAGACTACACGGATGGACGTATTCATTCAGCCGTCAGACTCAAGTAATCCCAGAGAGAAGACACCTACATCCAGCAACGTGATCTTGTCGTCTTCGAGAGAGAGTTTCCAGCGATTCGGATCGCAGGGCAAACAGGCCAACGTCAGACGCGACGCGATCTCCTGATGCGAAAGAGCGTCCAGCTGAAGCACCATGTAGTCGATAGCCTGAACGCGTTCCGTGGTGCCCACATTGCCTCTCGGGAAGCGTTCAAGGATGTATCGCTTGAGATAGAACTCTGGCATGAGGCGAAGCCTGTACAAACACATGCAGAGTGAGAGATCTTGTCACGCAGTCGCTTGGATCAGCACTTACATTTTGGCCCAGGCCGCTCTGGCGCCGTTGACCGCCGGATCGAAGAAGCCCTGGGTCATGACCAGCGACACGATGCGATGCGGGTACATGGACGAGTAGCGCTGCGCCAGGTACGCACCGAGCGAGACGCCGTAGACGTGGATCTACCAGCCGCACGTGTTGTCCATTGAGCAGTCACTCCTCACTGGCGAACGAACGGCTGAGGATAACGTACCTGCGTGAGGTTCATGGCGTTGAGGAAGCGGTCGAAGCTGTGGATCCACTCCTCATGCGACCACACGACGGGGTGCTGCACGGCCAGCACTCGGTATCCCTTGGCCGCGAGCGTCTGCAGCTGGAGGTGGAAGCCTCTGGCCGAGCCGCTGGTGCCCGGGAGACACACCAGCGGCGGCAGGCCGGCGTTCTGCGCGCTCTGCTTGCCGCAGTCGTAGTACTCCCACGTGCTGCCGTCGTAGGTCGTGATGCGCTGCCGGGGCACGCGCTGCAGGAAGGCGCGCTCGCTGCTCTCGAGCGGTGAGCCCATACTGGGTCCTATATCGAAATGCGATCTTGAAGGGGCAGGTGAGGGGATGTGAACAGTGAGACCTCTATGTAAGAAACATACATTGAGTCGGTTGGGGGGATACAGTTGACATGGGTACACTTGAGAGTGAATGGGCTGCTAGCAGAGGGATGCTGGGACACTGACGGTTGGTGCTGGTGGCTGGCTACTGAGGAGCTGCGCATGCGGCCTCGAAGCCCTGCGTGAGCTTGAAGATGTTGAGCGGACGAGGTCCGACCTTGAGCAGACAGTCCATGGGCTTGAGCTTGGAGATATCCTGGACCAGCGCATGGCAGTCAGGCGAGCCGCACATCTTGGCCGTTTGGTCGTTCGTGGGGTCGCCCATGGGCAGATCCCAGCCGCAGGATGCCTTGCAGGCCAGAAGCTTCTTGTTCGTGGCAAGCGAGCCGAGCTTGAAGATCTCTCCTGGCGGGCAAGGCGGGCCGAACGCCACGACGACAGCAGTGATCATAGCCATGGATATGATCGCGATCTTGGGGTTCATGGTTTGCTGGATGACTGGTTGCGTGTCTTGAAGCGAAATGCAGAATGATTTTAGGATCGGAGGCTGAGTGCGCTCGCTCGTCGTACTGGATTCTCGAACATGGTTGTCAGAGAACACGTCTCTCGTCGGAAGTTTCGAAGTTGATGCTCAGCGACCCAAGCGACCGCATTCCATTCATCGCTCTCCACCAAAGCAACAGAAACCATTTCTTGATCTGGAATCTGTACCATGAACGGTACTCAAAACATGCGATCAGGAATCCCCCCATTAGTCAAACAGAAAACATTCGCATGCCAGATTGGATCCGTGTCACCCCATTGCATCGATATTTTTGAACAGCAAGCGCACAGTAGCAGCACAATCGGCAGCAGCCACATCATTCAGCATGAATTTGATTTGCTTGACTGAATTCCATGAAACCCTCATACAAATTGTGTTTTAAAGCAGAGACCATGGGGACAGTAGAGCTCTGGCACGATAAAGCAACCGAGAGAAGCCATAGCCACTATCCAATACTTAGCAACGACATGAAAACACCAATCTGTATGTTGCCAAGTGACCGTCAGCATGCGAATGTCGCAGCTGGTCTTTAGGTTTAAAGCCCACGCCGGCGGTTGTCCTGCTACGGATGCAACACGATTTGGAACTTGAATTTTCTATCGAGATCCGAGAATGCAAGAACAGAGACAGGTAGTGGCTCGTTCCAATGCCGAATGGTCTCTTGGCAGTATTAGTGGCGATTATCAACCTAACCATCTGGTTCGTGAATGTGATGTCTACGTGCGCGATTTGGAGATCGCGAATCTCTCACTTCGGGACGTTTTCTGTAAGAGAGCAAGGTGTCAGACCAAATCCCAACGGGAACGCCATACATTTCGGCGAGAGGAGGTATTGGCGGTGTCAAAATGATGCTGCTGCCTTGCTAATCGAGTCTGGAGCAGCTGAAACGCTTTCCGTTCGCATGTCTTTTTCTCTGAAAGCCAACATGTACACGTGTGGTCACTGACTGCCAATGGACATTCTGCAGTGTCTTCGCTTATTGAGTCATAAAACCAAGGTGGTTTTCAGTGTATTGGTTCCTGGTTCACGGTTTGACTGCTCCACTCGATAAGGCAATCAGATCGGGAAGAGTAAAGCTCTGTTGTGTCATTGCTCGAGCTGCTACTGAACTGAGAACGCTACAAGAATGGCTGATCGAAATGGCGCAAGGTTTCTTGTCTGCTTGAGCCTCATGCGCGTATTAAGTCCGCAAGCGTTCTTGCGTTAGATCGCGCTCGATGTGCTGGATCATTCTTACGTTGCTTGCGTTGATGAGCCCTGCCACTCTTTCTTGATCTGGTCCATTTCGATGCTGTTACCAGAGAGCACGACCAGTCGTCGCAACGTCTCCACAACTAGCAGCAATTGCTCGTTCGAATAGACTTGCTGCTCCTGCGCGACATCTTCCAGCGCGTCCGCCTGGACAATCGGGTCCTGCTCTCTGATATGGATGATCCGGACCAGGACTTGGTCTTGTGCCGACGCCGATGAAGCTGCGGAAAAGGTGATGGATCCCACTTCCACTTCCGCTTGCACTGTAGTCTCTGGGGACTGCACTGCGTGCTATTCTTGCGTGCGATGCAACCGCATCTTCCTCATGGCGCGAATCGTATCGGCTCGCGCTTTGGAAGCGGCGCGCTTCGCGTTGAAGATCGCCTCGCGATCTCTCGCCTGCGCCACGAAAAGGGGCATCAAGCTAAGGAAGAGGGCGACACATCAACACGGTCGCTTACCTGACGCACCGTCGTCTGCCGCGCCTCGGTTCCGGACGCGAACGCACTCGATGGACCTTCGGTGCGTGCGAAAGGCTGTCGGAGAACTCCATTGCTCTTGCTCTTGAGGTGGCGGAGCTCCACATGAGGCGCGAGAAAAGGCAACTTCAAACAGCGCTCTATTTTGGTGTATGACAGTTCTACGAGCTGTATGGGCTCAATTCCGTAATATCGAATTCATGGTGTGCCCAGTTTAGTATATATGCGCTTGGATACCAGTTCGTTGGCCTCCACGATGGCCAGTTCGAGCCGTCCCTCACGGCCATCGTGGATGGCAGCGAGCAGACCCGGTCGGAGATCAAGGCCCACGAACATGGGAAGGCCGAGCTTTTGGTTCAGCTGGCTCGCTTCACGCTATAGTTGTTAGCGCTTGCTACCGTAAGACGTACACCACGGCCAGCGCTTTCGATCCGCCGCACGAGACGACCACCAAGATCAGAGTCGCCGGCATCTCTCCCTGTGACGAAGACGATTCAGGTCTGTCGTTTTCTCCTCCACTTCCGTTACGACCAGCAGCACTGAATTGAGTTCTTGAATTGTTATTGCTTGTACGCGAACTCTAAATCGAGCAATGGCGACGTTGCGCTGCTCCAGGGACTCGGCAGCGACCTATACGGTCACCAATCTCAGAGCCAATCGCCGCAAGAAACGTGCAAACAGCAAGGATACGGGGCATTGCTTGTGAGTTTAATTGCATCTAATATTAACATGGCATTCTTGGTGATAGTGTGCGCAAATACAGATGATCCATGGACCGGCTCTTATGGGTATGGATAGCTAGGACGTGTGCATGAGGAATCTAGGTTTCTCGATGTTCACCAATGACCCAGAAGCTGCGAGAGACACCGGTGCAGGGAATGCGTGGTTGGTGCTCCAGGGGTAGGTCATCCAAGTTGGTTCCACATACAAAATCCAAGTATAATCTGAACCGTTGACTCCCTCTTCTGCCTCTCTTTGAAGCGCTGATGTCTCGTGCTTTGCTTTCGCTCTCTCAGTATTTCTGTGCCCATCAGCTTGCATGGCTTCAACGTGTTGAAGCTTTGGATTTGAAAGCTAGATAAACCCACGCTCCACATCTCTTGTGTCGTCGCACTATCAACAACTCTCTTGTAGTGGCGTATTGCTTTGATCATTATCACCTCCTGGTGCGTCCCCCGATCTAGATCCAAGATCAGTCGGTTGGTTCATTCAGCGTTTTGCTCTCTCTCACTCACTGCAGTCAAGAACTCATCCATGAACACCAAGGTTGTTGTCTTCGCTCTCACTGTCTTCGCTGGTGCCGCTGCTGCCACCGACTGCGGCCCAGATGAGCTCGTGAAGCTCGCTGGCCTGGCCTCCAACCCACACGTCTCGGCCTGCTCCTCTGCTTCAGGCTGGAGCATGCTTCCGCCCTCGGGCTACCCCACGGCCGGCCAGAACGCCAAGATGTGCGCCACGCCTGACTGTCACTCGCTCATCCAGGACATCATCAAGCTCAACCCAAGCGACTGCATGCTCTCCTTCGGCTCCGTCTCCCTCAACGTCTACGAACTGGCCAACGGATTCGAAGCTGGCTGCTCCTCTTCGACCCCAGCGCCTGCTCCGACCACGGTCACGCCTTCCACCACGACGGCGACTCTCTCGACCCCTGCGCCCGATGCAACCACGGCCACACCTTCAGCCCCGACGGCCACTCCTTTGGCCACGCCTTGGGGGCCGGACACCCCAACGACGACCTCTACCACGCCTTCGTACTGCTAGAAGGATCCATTTTCAACTGCCGTCCGATCCTGTGGAATGCCCCCAACGTGTCAGTGTGTTATCTCCGTGTCGTTAGTCATTGCTTCACAATCATCAACCAACAATACAAACGTCTTAAATGTATTTTGATTTGCGTGAACGAGCTCCAGAAGAGGTGAAGCCACCAATCGCCCGTGAGTTGCCTACTCTCGTTGCTTACATCTAACGCATTGATGCTCTGGTCGTTTTCTCCAGTCTGTCAGTGTCTACGAGCGGCAGTCGCGGGGCAGATACTCAGTTGCTCTGCAATGGAAGTTGAGCTTCTCTAGAGCTTTCGAGCGATGCCGCATCGTGCATCCAATCCATGATGTGGGGTCTATTGCACACGAGGGGGGGGGGTATTTAGGAGTGCCACAGCAGCCAAAGCTCAAAACATCTCGTTTTCCTTAGCCAGACGCAACAAACCGAGAGCGCCAGTGCACGCGAACGGCTGGAACAGAGAGGCTTCCTTCGGGGCCTTCTCCTTGGACTCGCGAGACTTCTTCTTTTTGGCCTTGGATCGAGACCGCCGCCGGTTTTCTCGTGCTGCTGCTCTCGGGTGCAGAACGACTGGGCTCTCTGATTCTCCACCTGCCTTGCTATCAGTCTCTTTCTTGCTGCTTCTTGTGGCGGTAGATGGCTGCAGAGGGGCCTTAGGCTTCTCTTCGTCTTCGTCTTCGCTCTCTGCGCTTTCGTAGTCAGCACCGTATCCTTCGCTGCAAACACTCTTCTTGTCATCATCATCGTCGTCTTCCTGCTCAATAGATGCACGAGCGTCTTCAGTTTCGATCGTTTCCCAATCATCGCCACCCAACGGAGTCGCGTTAGCCCATTGGTCACTCTCTTCGATCTCGCAATACGCGGCAAAGTCTTCCTGAAGCGCACGCTGTTCTTCTTCGTCGTCCTCCTCTTCATCCAGAGCGTTTGGCTGGTCAGCATCAGAGCCGGCATGATGGCGTTGCTGGGTTCCTTGGGCGGCCTTGCTCTTGAACGGCAGGCGACCAAAGTCCTTCTTCCACAGTCGGCGGATGTGAATGTGATGATCTAGAAGCATCTCAAAGTGCTCCTCTGTCGAGCTCTGCTTGGTCAGATCGATCGGCAGTCGGCCAAAGATCATGGCCACCACCATGTCCAGCACATTCATGCCGGCACTGGGGCCATCCGCGTGCGTGAGATCAAAGATGCTGTAGCACTCGTCCTCCGTCAGCTCGTTGTCTTGCAGATAGTTGTCCAGCAGCATCATCAGTCGTTGTTCAATGTCTTCCAGCTTGCGCAGCATGAGGTACTGGCTGTTGGCCTTGCCTTCCTTTGTGGTCGACTTGGCCAGCTTCTCCCGGAAGGAATCACGCAGTCGTGTAAGCTACAGCAAAGCCAACAGCCCCATGAGTCACTGCACCACTCACTCTTCAGTAACAACAACTGCTATAGTACGTACATCGTCGATCTCGGCGCCCAAATGGTCCTGCGCCTTCTGGTGGCGGTCGTGCTCCTGTTCCGCCAGAAGCTCCAGCTCCACTGCGACCTCTCGCTTCCACTTGAGGTCTCGCGAGCACCGTCGCAGACAGTCCTTGATATAGTCCACGCTCTTCCATCGCGACGGGCGCGAGAGCTCGTGCAGGAACTCGTGCAGCTCCGTGCCGTCAATCTCCACGGGGTAGTCCACGATCGCGAACAGCTCGTCCGGATGTGCCGCCTCCAGACTACCCAGCATGCCGCGCACAGTTCCGTACGTGCAGTGGAAGCACGATTCTATACAGAGAGAGAAATAGAGTCAGCCAAAGAGCCATGGCGCAGCAGCATAGACCGATGCCAATGACGTACTCTGCTCAAACAGCACCTCGACCATCTGCGAGAAGTGGCGATGCAGCGTCTTCTTCACGGTGCCGTAGAACTCGCTGACCTGTTCCGGCTCCAGTGGCGGGGCGTCCGGATCCACGTGCTCTCGCTGCACGCGCGTGAGGTTGATGATTAGCACTGGGAAATCGTCCGGCAGGTCTGGTGTGGTGAGCTCATCGTCCCATGGGTCGGCCTCGTTCTCGGCCTCTGCCGCCCATTGCGCTGCTGCCTTGGCCGCCTTGCTCTCACTTGCAACGGCAGACGAAGGCACTGCGGCGGTCTCTACTGGGAGATCCCAGTCCTGGTCTTCCCAGGAGGCAGCCACGTCAGTCTCTTCCTGCTCCTGTGTCTCTTCTTCGTCATCTTCAGGCTCCAGCACGAGCGTAGCTGTTGGCGCGGGCTTGGCCGACGCGGCGTTCTGCTGCACGCGCGACTGCAGGAACTGCGCTGGGATCTTGAAGGACAGCGACATGGACGCATTGGCGCCGGATGCAGGCGGCAGGACGGTCTGCGCGCCGCCCAGCGCCCGCTTCAAGACCTCGAGCTTGGCGGCCATTCCTCCTCCTTCTCTGCCGGCTGCTGCCTTTTGATTGGCGACGCATCCAAGCAAACCTTCCAAACAAACGTTATTTTACCATCCGACCTCATCAATCGGTGCCAAGGCGTTAGTTACGTACGCGTACCATATTCCCATAAACACCATTGACATGCATGCGTCAGTTGGCGTCATGGAAGCTGAGCCGCAGTTCCAGTGCAAGTGCAAGGTCGGGCGCTGCCCCGAGTGCTTCAGGTGCAGCCGCTGCGGCTGCGGCCACGACGGGAACCCGCCAGAGCTCACGGGCAAGCGCAAGCGAGGGCGGCCCCCTGGCCCACGCAAGCAGGCGCGAGTGAGCCAGCCAACCAAAGACCGGCCCAAGCGAGCTTCAACCACATACCAGCCGGGCGACTTCGTGGTGGAGCCCGAGCCTGTTGGTGACGGCAGCGCCGATATGGTCGACTTGACCCGTAAAAAGCCTGTGGTGCCGCGGTGCTTGAGTTTGAGCGCCGTTCTCCAGGCGTTCGGCATGGAAGCCTACGCGGAGACCGCCACGGTGTCCCGATCGCTCGTGGTCGAGATCATGCAGCGCGTGTGCGCTGTGCTCTGTGAGAACAACGCCAAGGCCGGCGCAGAGCTGGTGCAATCGGTGCTGCGGAGCCAGCTGCAAGACCAGGAGGACGAGTCGCTGTTGCACACGATCGCCCAATGCTTTGCGGTGGCGACCAAGGGATCTGTGGAGAAGCGGGTGCTGCGAGCCTGTCTGGTCCAAGCCAAGCGCAGCAAATTGCAGGAGCTTAGCAAAAAGATCTCGCGGTTTTCGATGGCGAACACCAGCTTCTCAGCCGGGCGGCAAGAGCTGGAAATGCTCAAGAAAGGCGTCCGATTCGAAATGGGGTTCCATCCGCGACAGCGGTTCAACGATGCAGAGGTCTCGAGAGCGGTCAAGCATGTGGTCTTCGGTGCCAACATCGCGCTGCTCTCGTGGGAAGCAAAGTGAGTGCGAGTAAACGGCAAGTGGGAGCAACTGCCCGCGATCATGCGGCGCCGGTCCAAGACCGATATCTACGAGTCGTATCTGGCGCAAGTCAAAGCAGATCCTGACAGAAGCGCCATCTCACGGTCTTCGTTCTTCCGAATCATATCGACTATCGCCACAGGAGAGAAGAAGAAGAGCGCGAGAGCCACTGGTGCTCTGGGCTTCTTGGTCGAGGATTCATTTGAGTTGCTCCAGCGGATCATCGTTACGCTGACGACAGAGAGCGAGAGCAGCCAGCAGCTTTTGGAGGAGATGGAGCTGGTGCGTGCCTATCTCAAGTCCGGATTTGACTCACATGTCCAGAAAGAGAGCCACTCGTGTGTTCTCCAGGATCTTCAGTACGGACTCACGTCTACTATCGCAGATGAGCAAGGCCAACAACCGCAGGCCTTGTGCGTTGATTGTGCCAGAATGTTTGCCTTCTTCAAGCACGTGAAGAATCTAGCGGTCAGGGCGAAATCGCCAGCATCGGTCCTCCGTACGGTGGAGGCCTGCAGCGAGAAAGCCAGGCTGTATATGGCGTATCGGCTCAGGGTTTTGAACCAGCAGCGTACGATCGAAGCAGTCGCTGATGCTATGCGAGATCGGTGTCTTGCAATCAAAGGATCGGACGAAGCCGTGGTTGTACTCGATTTCAAGCGGAAGTTCGATCCTCAGAGTGATCCTGAGAAGAGCCAGCAGAAGAATCGAGGCATGAGTTGGCACTGCGCCTTGGTCCAGTACTGGGAATACCAAGACTGCCCAGCCACCGCTTCGTCTGTGGCTGTGAAGCAGAAGCTTTTCTTTGACCATGTTTCCAGTAGCGACACCATTCAAGACCGTGAGTGCGTCTTGTCCATGATTGAAGCGGTTTTGATTCGGCTCAGAAAGGATCTGCCTCATATCAAACGCATCGTTCTCCAGTCCAGCAATGCGCCCTGCTACCAGAACCTGCTGTCGCCATTGCTACTGCCATTTCTCTCCGTTGCGCATGGCATTGAGGTCGTTCGGTTCATCCACACGGAGTCTCACGAAGCCCAACGCGCTCTGGACAACCATTTTGCCAAAGTCATGCAGGCGCTCAAGGCGTGGATTGAGGCAGGCAATAGCTGCGTGACACCGACCCAGACGATCATCGGTCTCAGTGCCCACGGTGGCTTGCCCAACACAGTTATGGAACTAGTGACGTACGATCAAAACCAGTTGAAGACTCTCGTTATGGTCGCTGCCAGTATGGAGCAGCAGCTCAAGAAGTACGTGGCATGGGCGAACGATATCGTGATCATCTTTTCAGACAATTCGTGGAGAAACAGCACGGTCAGTATGGACAAGTATTGGCGCTGTCCGTCGTTCGAGCTTCACATGTTAGGGTTCTCTGGCGTTGGTGACTGCGCTACCTTCGAGTGCTCTCCATCCACCAGCCATTGCGCTCTCAAGTCTGATTCTGCTTCCCAAGCGTCCGGTGGAGAACCCGATACTGGATGTTTCGAAGAGGTAGACGACGGAACTGCCGATTGGATTGGCCAAGTCGATGATCCGGATGAAAGCGAGTGGGAGGACGAAGACCAAGAGAGCGATATCGTCGGCCAAGCGGAAGAGCCTGACGAGATCCAGATGAGCATGGGACAAGGCTCCGTGACTGGCGTGGCGATAGCGACCCAGGGACAGATCCGGAAGCGCGTGAGAAGAGTGAAACAGTGGAATGCGCCTACAGCAGCAGAGCCGACGGATGCAGAACCAGGATCTCTCGATGTGGCGTCCTTTGTCCTACGACAGCTGCTTCAGATGCATGCTAGAGGTGATCTAAACAGCACAATGCAGGCCGGACTAAGCGATCCTGTGATTGAGGTGCCTCACACGTTCCAACCTGGATGGGCTTCGCACTTAAAGCAGCATGGGCTCTCGGATGAACAGCCATATATGCGTGCGTATCGTAAAATCATCCGCGAACTGCTCGTTGGCGGTCAGAACAAGAAGATCAGTCCAAACATAATGCGTCTGGAGCTCCTCGCTCGTTTCCCGGAGCGATCCGACATTCCAACGGAGAGCGAGATCTTGGAAGAGATCAACGGCCAATCCACGTTGCCAGTTGGCAGTGGGAAAGCGTCGACACGTCGGAAGGAGTACGCGGACTTCTTCATACAACTGGTCGAGGCCAACCCGTCCATCAAGCCTTTTCGAGCGGTGCTGCTCTTCAAGCAAGAATTCGCTTCCAGCGGACTCAACGACCAGCAGATCCGGAACAAGTTTTACAACTCCAAGCCCAGTGCGACAATTGAGCAGTAGGACCAGGAGCCACCGCAGAGCGCCGATGTTGGTATTGTACTCGATGGTCCAGACCCACTGCAAGACTCAATGGGGTTGTAATCGATTCGGTATATGGCCATTGCAATGCGAATCGGTGAATCACGTTCGTAATTGTTGTCACGATCTGTGGGCCACCATACGGCATCATCCCGTCAAACCTGGCTAGTTGATTGCCTTGCTGCGCACGTGTCCCTCAGGTCTGTCGAGGCGATTTGTGCGACCACATAGGTTGCTGCCGAGTCCTCCGGTCAGAGCTGGGGGCACTTGTGCTCAATTTACGCATGCAAAGAAGGCCCAATTTCCCGCGCAAGCAAAGAAAGCTTGAGCCGATCATCGGCTGAACCGGCCACAACGCTATCGAAGGAGAGCGAACGCACAAGGAGCAAAGAATGAATACCAGGTACGTTTGTATCTCAGAAAGCAACTTTGTACTCATTGATACTACTTGTATTCATGCAGGTTGGGTTGTGTTCCTACGTAGCCATGCTATCGTCGGCACAATCACTGTGCAGAATACGCGAACGACACGCCATCTCCTAACTCCATTCATTTAAACATGTTGTATCGATCATGCGGCCTCTGGCTAGGCTGCAAAGCAGAGCACCGGATCTGGAATGGTTTCAGCACTTTTGGACGCTTGATTCGTCGAAGCAATTGACTGAGAAGCGGACGTGGATGACGGTGATGCAGTCGATGGTTTTGAAGTGGATGACGGTGGTGCCGTCGGTGGTTTTGAAGTCGTAGGCGAAGGTGTTGGACTCACAGTCGTCGGACTTGGGGTTGGCATGATCGTAGTCGGCGTCGATGCTGTGGTTGGTGTCGGTGCAGTCGTAGCTGGCGCTGGTACAGTAGCTGATGGTGTCGGTGCATTAGTTTCTGCGGTCGGTGCTGTGGTTGTTGGTGCTGGTGTTCTCGTAGCTGGAGTTGGAGCAGTTGTCGTGGATGCAGGGACAACAGTAGTCGGAGCTGGGGTCGGAGCAGACGTTGCGCTGCTGCTGTCTCCATCAATCTTGCCCTGGATGAACTCCAGTACAGACGACACGCGAGTGTAGACACCAGGAGCGACCCCGCACTTGCCGCCCCAGCTCACGATGCCCACAAGCACGTCGTTGGCCACCAGTGGGCCGCCCGAGTCGCCGTTGCACGTGTCCTTGCCTTCTCCCACGCCGGCACACAGCATGTCACTCGTGATGCGGCCGTCGTACTCGTAGTCCGTGTCGCACTGCTTGTTCGAGATGATGCGCAGACTTACTTCCTGCAGTGTGTCCTGCAGCAGCCCGGACTCGTTTAGGCCCCAGCCCAGCACCGTGGCCGTGGTATTCACTGGGTTGTCCGAGCCGTCACTGCTGCACAGCTTGATCGGCGTCACTCCGGACGGCTCGGCCAGCTTGAGCACCGCCACGTCGTACTCGTGTGTCTTGCTCTCGCTGTCGTACTTTGGGTGCACGTAGCTCTCGGCGACCTGGATCCGGTCGCCCTCGCTGTCGCCGCTCGAGTACCGAGAGCCGATGGACGCGAAGACGGCGACGTCCGTCTTGACGCAGTGCGCGGCCGTGACGATGAACTGCGAGGCCACGAGCGAGCCCCCGCAGTAGGCCGTGGCGTCGGCGACTTCCTTGCGCAGATTCGCCACGTAGGGCGACTGGGACGCGTCCGCCTCCGAGCCGCCGTAGATCCGCAGGTCATCCGCAAAGTCTTGAGCGGATCCGCTTCCAACGTCCGAGAAGCTGAGCGAGTGACCCCCCTTAGACGCCAGCAGCGCCAGGGTCAGCAGCAATGTGTGGCGCGTGGCTGACATGAGGAACGCAGGAATGAGCGATGGCGGCGGCCGCGGGAGTAAGAGCGAGCAGGTCCAATCTATTCAGGTCCGCCACATGACTTCACGTGGATGGAGGCGGATCAGCTGGTGGACGAACTTAGGGTCCGCTTGTGGCTCACAGGCCAAGCGGATTGAAGCGACTAGGAATTGATTAAACCAGCCGCTTTTGAGGCGACCGATCCGCTTCTTTACCGTCCGCCTCTGTCCAAGCGGATCCACGTGACGTTCAAGTCAGAAGGAAAGTCGCGGTTCGCCCAACTTCTGCGTCCGAGTCGCACTCTCAATTAAACCCAAATACCCTGAAATGGTTTTAACGTAAAAAGCCAACGGTTGAAGTGGGAAGATCGGCAAATGAGTCGACCCATGAGTAAGAAGAAAGGGCCTATCCTTGAAATCTGCGACGTGGTGCGCAACTACGAAGACAGGCGGCAGAATCCCATTTCCAAGCCAAGTCAACCATGCGATCGCGCTCATTCTCCCTTCAACGGCTTCGCAGACACACCAAGACAGCTCATCCACCAGCCCCAGACTCTGTGCTACCGCCATGCCCCAGCCACAAGAACAGTCCCGATACGCCTCCGGTGCATGCAGCAACGACGCAACCACACGTCTCGATCAACAGGAGGCTTGCATCTCGACGTTGGAGACGCAAATGGTGGAGATGAAGGCCTCGATGGAAGCCCTCATTCTGCGCCACAACACCATGACCCATCGCATGGACGAACAGGAGAAGCAGCTCCACCAAATGCAAAGCGCCTTCACCAATCGCTTCGAGCGCGTGTCACTGGCTACAGCCGAGGTCATTTGCTACGCAGACGGCATGCGAGACACAGTGAACGAGACCTTGGACCGAGTGGGGGACATCGAGCACGCCTTGCACGAGTTGGGAGTATACGAGGAGATTAACACTTCTCAGCAGCCTATGGAGTCACAAGCGCATTCTGGCAATGCCACCAGTGCTCCCAAGCCAGCCACAAGCGAGAGCCCTGCAGAGGACGAGCGCGAGAGCACATCATGCAGCAGCCCATCAGAAGTGACTCTGGGTCTTGAAGGCGCGCTTGCCATTCAACTCCATCATGAGGACGAGAACGACTCCGACTGTCGCATCGAGACTGAGGTCTTTAGTCCATTGGCGTCTCCAGATAATGCCACAGGCAGCAGCTCGAGCGATCTCAACAGCAATGAGCCTGAGCTGCGCATTGAGAAGCAAGAACCAGCCGCGACTTCGCCCCCAGAGAAGGCCCAGGACGTGGACCATATCCACCAAAAGAGGTCGATCCGTCGCTCGCTGTCCAGTTGGCTGGACTCTGGTCGGCGCGTTCTGCGGCGTTAGACAGAGGAAGAAGCTTGTGCCTTGTGCACAAAGAAGACTGAAAGTGTGAGGAGCAAGTGCCGTTAATTGTTTCGTGTTATATAATCCCCCTCTCACCTTTTGATTTACGCTGTTGGCTTCACACTCGTCACCCAACTGGGCCGCCTTTAGCTCTGCTGTCGCTGCTGCTTGACCCACGCCTCGATTTTGGCCTTGAGCTCGTGGTTTGGCTGCAGTTGGTCCACCGTGAGACTCACACGCGTGAACGGATCGCTCTGGTCGTTCAGCAGGTGCTGCGCGATGCTTGAGCGGTCCATGGTGTACCCGCTGCTGGGCAGGATCACCGGGTCCTTCATCAGCGTGAACACCAGCGGGTCCAGGAACTCGTCCGGGATCTCGCCCAGCGTCTCCTCCAGATTCGCGACTTCCTGCGCGGCCTGGGCTACTTGCACCACAAACACATCCAGCTTCTCGATGGACTCGGGCGACAGCAGCTGCGTGCGCGCAACAATCTGCGAGCACTTAGCAAACACCTGCGCGTCGTAGAAGCCGTTGGCAGCCACAGCCTGCTGGAAGCTCGGGTAATGCGCAAAGTGCAGCAACGTCTCCACGATCTCCTTGAGCATTTCCTTGGGGCGGAACTTGTACTGCTCCGGGTTGTTCACCTTCAGCTCCAAGCCACGCGGGCCCGCCAGCTTGACCAGCACGCTGTTCAGCATACTCACAAGGCGCTCTTCCAGCTCCGGCATCTGTACGAACGGTGCCTGGATCTCTGACGTCAGGTACGACATCATGTGGATCGTCTCGTTCGCAAGCTGCAAGCTCGAGGTCACCGTGCGCTCCTTATCAGCCAATAGACTCTGCTTCTGCTCACGCACGCTCTCTTCCAACGCCATCCAGCGAGTCACGTCCTGCATCTCCTCCTGCAAGATCTTGATCTCGGGCAGACTCGTGAGCGCATCCGTCACCAGGCCGTTGATGTGGTTCATCAGCCCATGCGCAAACTTGACAAAGTTCTCCTTGTCCTCAGCGATGCGCACGAACGCGGCCTTGTGGCCGTCCAGCTTCCAGAGATACTTGAGCAGGCAGGCAATGTTGTAGCGGTGCTCGAGCTTCTCGTAGAACCCAGTCTGCTCCACATCGCCGTACAGGCCCAACAGACACGGCGCCAAGTGGGTCTGCGCCAGTGCATTGGTCATGAGTAGGTGGTTGCCAGACGCAGTGCCGGACGTTTGACGGTCGTCAACCTCTTCCGACGGCAAGAACACGTGGAAAAGCACTTCGCTCATCTTGGCGCGCAAGTGCGGACTACGCACGTAGGCCGGTGTGGAGAGAAAGATCAGGATCATGGTCAGCAGATCGTCCAGCGGGAACACGCCCAACGCCTTGGGCTGCAGGCGCGCCACGAAGATGAGCACGGCGCAAATGTCGTCCACCAGGTGCTCCGGGAAATGCTTTAGCACTGCGTTCGCAGCCACATTCGGGTCAGCGAGCGGGAGCGGCAGCAGCTGGCCTTCTTGGAGCTGCTCACCAGCGCAAATGCCGTTCACGACCGTGCAAGACAGCAGCACAAAGCGCAGCATTTCGTGCAGCAGGTCCGGATGCAGCAGCTCAGCGTCCATGATCATCTTGCTGGTTGCCATGGCCTCAAAGTGTGCGCGCAGTCGGGGGTCGGCGTTGTCGTTCATGCGGCTTTGGAAGTACGAGAGCTGGCGCAGCAGCCGCATGTATTGGCCGATGACGCTCACAGGGCCCAGATGCATGGCTCGCGCCGTGATGAAATAGCAGCGCGTGATGAAGTTGAACTCTGACGCCACGTCAGCCACACGGCGGTCGTCCACTGTGTTCTGCGCGTCGCTGTTGGCCCCAATGAGCTTGGTGCTATCGCTCGGGAAGACCCCGCTCTTGACAGCCAGGAATTGCGCATTGATCAGGTGGGTCTTCTTGGACTCGGGCGGCAAAAAGGGGCCGCACAGGCGCAGCAGCACCATCGACAGGTTGATGATCGTGCCGTTCGTCGAGGCCACATTCATATCCGGGTTCTCCTTGGCGCGCTCTGCGTTGACCTCCATGGCCTGCTCTAGCCACGTGAGCACCTGCTCGCGCGCAGGCCCGCCGGCCTTGAGCAGCAGCTTCACGATCTCGGTGGTCGCATTCTGCACGCTCGTGAGCTTGTTACGCAGCGAATGCAGCGAGTTCTCGACGTCGGTCTTGGTGCGCTTGGTGATGTTGGCGAACATCTGCTGCACGGCCGGGTCCTGAGCCGAGCTGAAGCGCAGCAGGATGCCCAGCGCCGTGGCGTCCTGCAGCCGACGACCCGTGAAGGGCATCCCGGGCATAAGCAGGAAGCCCGGGATGGACGTGAACACGGTCGCGAGCGGCTTGACGCGGCAGAGCACCGTGATGGTGTACATGTTGGGGTAGAAGCTGGCCAGCAGCGACGGCGGGTTGATCAGGAACAGCTCCGAGAGCAGCTTCTGGAAGATCGGCCCGAAGATCGGGAACGTCGAGTCGCTTTGCTCAAGCTCGTTGGCCACGCCCTCGATGTACTGCGGCGTGAGCGCGTTGGCCTGAGAGCGCACGAGCTTCTCCAGCGCATCGGCGTTCATGGTGCCGGTCTCGAAGGGGAAGATCTCCGGGTCCGTGAGCGCGGTGGCGCTGTAGTTGATGCACATCTCGCGGATGCTGGCGATGCACTCGACGGCCTGCTGCTTCTCCTCCATGGACCAGCGCAGCGAGGACGACTGCAGCAGCTGTAGCTCGTCGCGACAGCGGTAGAAGGTCTGCTCCAGGTACTGCACGGCCGCCAGGGGCTGCGCCGTGCCGCCCGAGAGCTGCATCGGGTGCATGATCACGCGCGAGTACAGCACCTCGCTCACGTTGCTGGGCTTGAGCTCGGTCTGTCCAGATTGCGACGCAAAGTCCGCCATGTACAGGTAGTCCGGACGCGACGGCAATGGAGTGAGCGTGAGCTGCAGCACGCGCTGCAGAACGTCGTTCATGAGCGACCGGTTGCTGTGTGGCGACTGCTTCTGCTTCTTCACAGCTGCGGCCGCTGGTGGTGCGACGACGGCCTTGATAACGACAGCAGGAGGCGCTGCAGGCTTTGGCGGCGTTGCTGCTACTGGCGCTGCGGGCGCAACGGCTTCAGCAGCAGCCTGCTGAGCCGCTCGTTCTTGCGCCTGCTGCTCCTGAAGCTGCTGCAGCCGCTCCAGCCGCTTGCGCCGCAGCTCTTCGGCCGACGGAATGACGGCCGGCATGGCGTCCGCCTGCTGCTGCTCCTCGCCGCCCTTGGTCTCCTCGTCTCCCTCGTTCTTGCCCTGAAGCCACGCGCTCACCCACCCGGACATGACTGCTGCTGCCCCACTGATGATGAAGATTTCTTTCCTGGACACACACGTGTGATGGAGAAGGTTGCACGAAGGTCGCGCGACCTTCAAATAACAGGTTTACGAGGTCAAGTCATCGTATCAAGTTGGACAGGTTATAAAGGTAAAGCTACTATGGTGAATGATGGTCACGCATTGCCACTTTGGGTTGATCTCACAACTGCAATGGTGATGATGGAGACGGCGCGCGCCATCTTCTTCCACGGCATGCAGGACGAGCGCTTCGGCTTCCTGAGCAACTTCTACGGCTGCCGCTTCACGGACGCGCACGGCAATCTCTTCCGCTCCAGCGAGCAGTACTTCATGAAGCAGAAGCAGGAGGCGTTCGAGCCGCAGAACGAGCGTCTGGCCAGGGCCATCATGACGGCCGCCACGCCGTCCAGAGCCAAGGCGCTGGGCCGCACAGTAAAGAACTACGACGACGACGTGTGGAAGACCAAGCGGTACGCAGCCATGCTCCAGGCACTCAAGCTCAAGTTCGCCAGCAGCGACGACCTGCGCGCGCGACTTCTGGCCACAGGCGACAAGGCCATCTACGAGGCTTCGCACCGAGACGCCATCTGGGGCATCGGCTTGGGCATCAACAAGATCGCAGAGATGTTCCGGGAGAACCGCTGGTTCCGAGAGAGCGGGCAGGTGCCACCGCCGATCCAGGAGAGCTACTTTGGCTCGAACCTGCTGGGCAAGGCGCTCATGGAGACGCGCGAGTGGCTGCGCTCTATGCAGGAGCAACAGGAACTAGAGCGAGTCTGATGTAGCGATAATAAGAGGAAAATCAATGTAATAGCACACTCACACACGCGACTGTTACTACTGACTGGTTTGGCATCATTGGTCATGGACCGCAGAGTCTACTGGGGTTTCCAACAGCTCGTACAGCCGCAATGAGCGCACGAACGTCAGAACTGCCATGGACTCGAACTGGGAGTTACTGGGCGTGATCTCCAGGAACAGACAGTCCACGGTGAAGGCGGTCACCTGGTGGAAGCCCTGCGTGCATGCCGTCTGAGTCCGGCCTCGCATCCAAGGCAAGTGGTTCGGCTTGGACGACACTGAGAAGTCGTAGGCGTGAGCTGACCGAGACGATCAGGCGCCAGTACTCTCTCAAACGATTCTTGATGAGCAGCTGGACAACGAGGCCCCCACATGCATGGCTGCAGCGCGGGAGACGATGGCGCGGCGACAATAAGAAGCACAGGCAGCAGCATGCTATCAAAGCTCACAAAGGCCATCACGCGGACGGCGTGCGACGCGAGTCTGGCGTGGTCACACTTGATGACGATCACTAATGACGAACCCGAAGCAGAAAGCTCCGGAGGCTGCGCAGAGGTGGCTGAACATGACGCAGAAAGACGGCCAAGTGGCGTAAGGAATAATACAGTTTGCCCGTAGGAGTAGATCATTCGAGTTCGGCACGGGCAGCTGCACGCTCCAGCCACTCAACACTCAGGCCACACTAGTACTCAAACAGATCCGCAGCATTGTGGCCAA
>JAADVF010000410.1:0-25485 GCA_023334555.1 Elongisporangium undulatum
TCACGCGATGCTACACGACCGATGAAGATGCAGTGCAAGCCACGGCGACTCTTGTAGCCCGCATACTGCCGCTGATCCCACTGATGAGCCTCATGTGCTCCCTGCAGTCCATCTTCCGCGCCTGTGGCAAGCAGCTGCTGTGCGCCGTCATCAACTTTGTGTGCACGTTCGTGGTCGGTATCCCCGTGGGCGTGTTCCTGGCCTTAGAGTGGGATCAGAACCTTGTGGGGCTCTGGACGGGCAATATGATCGGACTTTTGCTCATGACGATCGTGGGCTTTGTCTGGCTGGCGCGAACCAGTTGGACGCGACTGGCCCATGAAGCCAAGCACAACCTCAAGCAGTCAGACTGAACCTGGATAAACCCACGCAAGAGGCGAATGATGATTTGGTCTGCTGGTTTGCGTCGTAGTTATATTGAACAGGCCAGAAAGGATTCTGTGAGCCGTGGGGATAGATGCTCGTGCTCGTCCACAATGAGCTGCTGCGCCAGGTGAACGGAGCAGCACTGGAGGCAGACGTTCACCACGGTCCAGGGTCCAACGCCAGCAGCTTAGTGCCAGGTTGGAGATAACGTGGAGTGAGTTCGGCTGGGCTCATCCGTCGTAGCTGGAGTCACCTGTGGCCGCCCTTCAGCCGCCACCAATGAGATCTGGATTGAAGGGATGTGGTCACGTGTAACAGGACCCTTGATCACCAACAGGAGATCAATGCGTGACGCTTCGTACCCATTGGCCCAGAGGTCTTTGGGAAGGTTTCCATTGATCACGTTAGCCATTTGCGCATTCCACCGAATAACCACATTCTCAAATCCAAATAACCCATGAGACGCCAAATTTAACCCAGTAAACACGTCTGGGTCGATCAAGCTCGCTGGAAAAACCCGAAGACATTCGCAAATGATGGGGCCTGCTGGTCTGTGTCGTAATCCTTGCTGATCGGAAAATGCTGGCCGCCAGCACTGCGCCACAACGGAATCGGAGCCATGGAGGTGCCACTGCTGGTGCACGATGAGCTGCTGCACAAGCTGGACGGGCCGCAGGAGCAGCACCTGGCCCAGACGCTCAAGAGCGCCACGCACGCGACCAAGATCCTCCCTGCGCGCGCCAATGAGGCTTCGGCGCTGCTGCCGCCCAAGGAGCCGCTGCTGGTCGTGGACATGAGCGAGGTCGAGGCCATTCTGGACTCCGAAGAGCGCCAAGCCATCGCTGCGGACGCCCTATTGAGCACCTGGGAGATCGTGCAGGCCGAGGCCAAGGCCCTAGCGGCCATCGTGGCGCCCATGTTCATGTTCGTGCTGCTGGAGACGCTGCCCCCGCTGGCGCTCAACATGATGGTCGGCCACACGGACCCGAGCCGCAGTACCCAGATCCTGGCGGCCTTCAGCCTGGAAAGCCTCTTCGAGGTCGTGATTATCGCGGGCATGACCGACGGCTTTGCGGCTGGCATCGACACGCTCTGCTCGCAGGCCTTCGGGGGCAAGCGGCTCGTGGAGCTCTGGCTGTTCGTGCAGGCCGGCCTGTTGGGCTACGCGCTGTGTCTCCCCTTCGTCACTGCCATTCTGCTCTTCGGCGCTGACATGCTCAAGGTGGCCGGCCAGGATCCGGCCATCGCGGACATCTCGGGCCGCATCCTGGTCGCCACTGCCATCGGCTTCCCCTTCGCAGTGCTGACATCGGTCATGAAGAGCTCTCTGCAAGCCCAGAACGTCGTGTTCCCATTCGCACTGGCCTCTCTGGTGGCGTGGACTGTGACCTGCACGACCGCGTACCTGCTGGCGTTCCACACCTCCATGGGCTACATGGGCATCGCCATCGCCCCGGCGCTCTGCTGGGCTCTCAAGGCCTCGCTGCTGCTCCCGGCCGTGCTACGCAACAAGGTCTTCCTCAAATCCTGGCCTGGCTGGAGACTGCAGCGCGCGGTCACGCTCGTGCCCAAGGTGATCAAGCTCGGTATCTCGGGCGTGTTCATGGTCATGTTCCAGATGCTGGGCTACTGTGTGATCACGCTCATCGCGGGCATTCTGCCTCGTGCGGACATTGCCATCACGGCCAACAGCATCTTGGGCTCCATCCTGGCGCTGTCGTTCCCTCCGTTCGTGGCGCTCAACGTCTCTGGCGCTGTGCGCATCGGCAATTCGCTGGGCGCCGGGCTTGCACGTCGCGCCAAGATCATCAGTCGGATCGTCATGGCCACCAGTCTGACCATCGCGCTGGTGTTCACGGCCATCGTCCCGCTGATTACCAATGCGATCGCGCGTGGCTACACGCCCAACCAAGATGCGATCCAGGCCACGACCAATCTGGTGAACCACGTGCTGCCGCTGATCCCGCTCATCAGCCTCATGTTCTCCATGCAGTCCATCTTCCGCGCCTGTGGCAAGCAGCTGCTGTGCGCCGTCATCAACTTTGTGTGCACGTTCGTGGTCGGTATCCCCGTGGGCGTGTTTCTGGCCCTGGAATGGAACCAGGACCTCGTGGGGCTCTGGACGGGCAACATGATCGGGCTCTTGCTCATGATGGTCGTCGGCTTTGTCTGGCTGGCACGAACCAGTTGGACGCGACTGGCCCACGAAGCTAAGCACAATCTCAAGCTGCACGATGGAGAGTTGCCCACGGCAGCTCATTAGCAGCATTGCGAACGCTATCTCAAGAGGACTCTGGTCTCGAGATGCTCATAACTGAATACGTTTTTTTGTTTCTGTTCAAGTGCCCTATTCCGATTTTGCTTCTCTGGGCAACAGTGCGATACCAAGCGTGCTCGCACATGGGAGTACTCAATCACATCACCGTACGGTGCTCCCAGATGCCTCGGGATTCATGTGGCTGTCAGGCACAATGCGCAAGGAGCTGACGCGCCTCCCATGATTTTCTGAATGAGAGGCAACCTGTTACCGTCATTCTCTCTCAGTTTACCAGCATTCTGGACCAAATCTTGATGGACGACAGGACAACTGTCAGCCTCGTCATCATGCCAACACTCTTGCTTCTGGGCAGCAATGAAGCGTAGACTCCATTCCCACAACTCAATTGGCTTTGTCAGCAGCATTGCTTCCTTCTCTTTTCCAACAGCAAACAACCAAGATGGAGAGCTCGCAACTGGTCCACGACGAGCTGCTGCTTAAGCTCGATGAGCCCAGAGAACGTAGCATGGCGCAGACCATCAAGAGTGCCACGCATCCCGGCAAGATCTTGTCAGCGCCGGTCAGTGAATCGACAGCTTTGATTTCTTCGACCAAAGAGGACGCGCTGATGATCGACATGGCTGAAGTGGAAGCGATCCTGAATGCCGAAGAGCGAGACGCTGTGCTGACCGATGCAAAGCTTCAAACAATGGACATCCTGCGAGAGGAGTCCATCGCACTGTTTGGTATCGCTGCGCCTATGTTCCTCTTCGTGGCGCTGGAGATCGCACCTGGCGTGCTTATGAACATGATGCTGGGCTTCACGGACAAAGAGCGAAGCGCGCAGATCCTGGCCGGCTTCAACCTCGAGAGCGTATTTGAGATGCTGCTTATCTCTGGCATGACCGGTGGCTTCGTTGCGGGCGTTGACACACTCTGTACCCAGGCGTTTGGTGGCAGGCGCTTTGTGGAGATGTGGCTCTTTGCGCAAGCCGGACTGCTCGCCTATGTGATCACTCTGCCGTTCGTGCTGCTCGTGCTGTTGTCCGGATCGTCCATTCTGCAAGCTCTTGGCCAGGACCCTGCAATCGCGGGCATTGCTGGCAATGTACTCGCGGTAGTCGCAGTCGGCTACCCCTTCGGCGTCGTTCTGTCGCTAATGAGAAGCGTCCTGCATGCGCAAAACGTGGTGATGCCGTTCGTAGTGACATCGCTCATCGCCTGGGTCGGGGCTCTAGCGATCGCGTACTCTTTGGCCTTCCATACATCCTATGGATACATGGGCTTTGCGATCGCCACTCCTCTCTCCTGGTTGCTGAAGGTGCTCATGCTCACACCAGTGCTGCTGCGCAACGAGGTCTTCGTGCAGTCCTGGCCTGGCTGGCAATTCAACCGTGCGCTTCGTCTTCTGCCCAAGGTAGCTAAGCTCGGAGGCGCAGGCCTACTCATGGTCACGTTCCAGATGATGGGGATCAGCATTCTGGCGTTGATCTCCGGTCTTCTACCGAACGCCGACATCGCGATCGCAGCGAACGGCATCCTCGGCTCTCTGTTCTCGCTATGCTTCCTTCCGTTCACGGCACTGAGCACTGCTGGAGCCGTTCGGATGGGCAACTCGCTCGGGGCTGGCCAAGCTCGTCGAGCCAGGATCGTGGGCCAGATCGTTACTGCGGTATGCTTTGTCGTATCAACGCTGTTATCGTTGGTGGTGGTGCCGCTTTGTGCCAACGGATTTGCGCAACTCTCGACGCCCAGCCAAGCGACCGCCAGTGCAGCCGCAGAGCTCATCAATCAAGTGCTGCCAATCATCCCGCTGTTCAGCCTCTCGTTCGCTCTCCAAGCCATCTTCCGCGCATGTGGACGCCAACTACTGAGTGCCGTGATCAACTTCGTCTGCTGCTTCGTGATCGGAGTTCCTCTGGGCACTCTCTTCGGGTTCAAGTGGGGGCTTGATCTCGCATGGCTCTGGTACGGGAGCGAAGTGGGCTTGGTGCTCACCATTGCCTCGGGATTCGCATGGCTGGCGCACACAAGTTGGACGCAATTGGCGCATGAAGCCAAACACAACGTCAAGCTGCAGGATCCGGCGACGGAGGATGCTTGTTGACAACTTTATATTCGTAAATGTCCTCGTAGCCCATAAAGTCGCCAATAATCAATCGTCCTAGATGCTCATTTCTTAGCCACACTTGTTTTGCATTAAGCCCGATGGTTGCTCACGACATAACCACGAATCTGCCAGCAAAAGCAACGTTGCCATCCGAATTGCGGTTGCAGCTCTTACCTCGGTTGAGGTGCTCTGCCCGTTACTGCCCGGATCAAAAAGCAAACGCACGGGAAGATGAACAAGTTATGCTGAGATACAAACGTCAACACTTGGAATTGAACCCCACGCAGACTGACTGTCCCGTGCATTAGTCCATTCTGGTCGGTTCTAATAGGAAACAGCGTGGCCGGATTGACCACTGAGGTAACGAGACGCCATGGTCTACTGACTCAGTAGGCCGTTGCAGTAGCTATATCGTGTTGCGTGATGTTGTGTTTGGCTTCGTGCGCCAACTTCGTCCAACTTGAGCTAGCCAGCCACCCGAAGCCACAGGCAACAGCAAGCACTAGACCTACTTCGTTTCCGTACCAGAGTCCCACAAGATCAAATCCCCACGTGAACGAGAAGAGCGCGCCCAGAGGCACATTGATCACGAAGGAGCAAACGAAGCTGATCACGGCGCTTAGCAATTGGCGGCCACAGGCACGGTATATAGATAGCTGTGCCATCAACAAGCTGAGTAGCGGGAGAAGAGGCAGCAGTTGGTTGATGAGCCTTGTCGCCGCGTCGACTGCCGTTTGATCGGGCGTTGAGAGCTTCGCCAGAGAATGCCCCACGAACGGCATGGCCAGCGCCAGCGATAGCGAGATTGCCAGATTCGAAAGCAAGACGATGTAACTCACGATCTGCGCTCGACGCGCTTGTCCTGCGCCGAGAGAATTGCCCGTGCGAATAGCACCAGCCACACCGAGAACCGAACCCGGTAAGCAGAACAGCGCTAGAAGCGACTCAAAGATGCCGTTGACCGTGATCGCGATGTCCGCGTGAGGGAGCAGGCCCGCGAAGATAGTGAAGAGTTGTGTTCCGAGCACCTGGAACGTAACCATGAGATAGCCCCCGATGCCCAACTTGGCCACTTTGGGCAGAAGCAGCAGTGCGCGGTCGAACCGCCAGCCCGGCCATGACTGAACGAAAGACTCGTTGCGCAGCAGCACCGGCGTGAGCATGAATACCTTGAGCAGCGAGGAGAGAGGATTGGCGATGGCAAAGGCTATGTACCCAAGCGACGTATGAAACGCCAAGAAGTAGCTAATCGTCAACGTGAGGGTCCATGCGACGAGCGACGTCACCACAAACGGCATCACGATGTTCTGCGCGTGCAGGACGCATTGCATGAGGGACAAGATGACGTCGATGGGGTAGCCAACGGTACTCGCTATGAGGACTCTGCCAGCGATGGTCACAATCACGGGATCTTGACCAAGTGCACGCAGGATAGACGGGGCCACAACTGGAAGGAGCAGCACAAACGGAAGCGTAACCACGTAACCCAGCAGTCCAGCCTGCGCGAAAAGCCACATCTCCATCAAGTGCTTGCCACCGAAGGCCTGTGTGCAGAGCGTGCCGACACCAGTTACGAAGCCTGCCAACATTCCGTTTCTCAGTAGCCCTTCAAACACGCCCTCGAGGTCGAAGCCCGCCAGGATCTGCGTACTCTGGTCCTTGTCCGTGAAGCCGGTCATCATATCCAGGATTACACCAGGAACGACCTCCAGCGCCGTGGAGAGGAATATGGGCACGGCGAGACCGAGTACAGCGACCGATTCGACTCGCACAATGTCCCACGTCTCAAGATGCGCATCGGCCAACACCGCTTCTCGCTCTTCAGCATCGAAGATCGCGTCCACTTGAGCCATGTCCACGATCAGCGCGTCTTTGGAGAGCGGAATCAAAGCCGTTGATTCGGTAGCAATCACTACTGGCACAGTCTTGCTCGTCCCAACGGCGCTGGACCCCGCCGGGTGCGTTGCTCTCTGGATGATCTGCTGCTTGTGATGGTATTGCGGCGTATCGAGCTTGTGCAGCAATTCGTCGTGGACAATGCGCGAGATCTCCATGGCTGCTGCCTGGTCGGTGAGCTTGGGAAGCTAGCAGTCGATTTCAATGTGGGGACAAACAAGACCCAGCTTCGCAATGCAAGGAAGCCTAGCCATCCCTCCAGGTCAGGTCGACCGATGACTCCGTGTGCGCTGGAATGATGGTTCAGCGTGCCTAGAATGACGGTAAAGCAAGAAGATGGACCGGTGGAATGCAGCGCGACGGACGACACAGCGTCGCGATCAAATAAACCTGCGTCGACATCAAATGAAACTTGCTTTTCCCACAGAAGGACTATTGCCGAAAGTGGAAGTTACCTTACTAATTTAGTCAAAAGTGGCCCCAACTTGACAAACGTGGGGGTTCTAGAACTGAAGTAGAGGCAAAGTCCCGCCTCCTTCCCAATGTGTCAATGGTAGGGGCTCATGCCAGTATATACGGCTTTTGATCTGCAGCGAACCTGAGAGACAGAGCTGTGCTGCAGGCTCCACCAGCAAACGACTAGTACGAAGAGTAGCCAGTGGACCAATCTAACGCGTTCTGGTTCGTGGACGGAGATTGGACCATCGTATCCGTCCTACTCGAGTTGTCTGGGGCTACAGAGTCGATACTGGTTGCGAAGAGAGCAGACAATCGGCTCTACTGTATAGTGTGGTGGCCCATCTCAGCGAAAGTCGACGAGTCCCCACAGACCGAAACAGTTAAAAACTTGTCTCTCACAACTTGTGAGGGGCAAATCCTGATAATGCGAGCAACAATAGGGTAGTTTCAATGCTCATGGAGCTCACTTTCAGCCTTGCTGATAACCAGAGCAGCTTGCTTGTAGCTTGACAGGGTTTCTCCCCACTTAAAAGTCGTGTCTGAGTCGATGGCGTCTCAATTCGAGCGGACCCACGGCCAGGATCGCTCGTGTGGGTTGCTGCGCTAGCTGGACGAGCCGCAAGACCGACGCATGGTGCCAAGTGTAAGAATCCGAATGCTATGAGGAGATAATAACAGCGAAGCTCATCGTGCTGACGGTTCTGATACATGTTATCAATAACGCCACCGACGTCGACACCGTGATAGCAACCACATGTCTCATCCAGCGAGTGCTGCTGATCATCCCACAGTCCCTTCCCCCTTTCCAAGTCGTTTTCCTCGTCTGCAGACGCCAACTTCTGATTGCTGTGATCAATTTCGTCGTCTGCTGCGAAATCGAATTCCCTCTGGGCGCACTATTCGGGTTCAAGTAGGGCTTCGATCTTGCAGGATTCTGGTACGGAAGCAAAGTGGGCTTGATGGTCACGATTGCCTCGGGACTTGCATGGCTAGTGCACACAAGCTGGCTGTAATTCCTCATGCTGGTAGCGCACGAGGGCGAACACGACGTCAAGCTGCACGATCCAGCTGCACCAGCTGGCTGTTAAAAGACTTTGCTTATCTTAAGCGTTTCTGTTGACTTAAGCTCAGTCTGATCTGGTCGCAATGCCCAGTCAAGTCAGTCGATGGACAAACAGCAAAAAGGCAACCATTGGTGATGACGCCCATCCCTTTTTACCGTCATTCCTGACATGTGTACCATCATTCCAGGCCACCAATCAAGCAACTCTTACCATCATTCTATCGCCACACCAACGTCTTTCGTCTGCTAGTAAGCGCAGCATGTCCTTGCCCACTTTGGCATTAACTCCTCAAGCAACAGTGTCCCCAATCGCAAGCCATGGAGATCCCGCATCTGGTCCACGACGAGCTGCTTCACAAGCTGGATGAGCCGCAAGAGCAGCACATGGCTCGAATCATCCAAAGCGCTACGCGAGACAGCGGCAAGACTCCAGCCACCGAGTCCACGGCACTGATCTCTCCGTCCAAGGACGTGCTGGTCGTGGACATGGAGCAAGTGGAAGCAATCCTGGATACCGAAGAGCGGGATGCCGTGCTGGCCGATGCCAGGCTTGAAGCCTGGACCATCGTGCGAGCAGAATCCATCGCGATGATGGGAATCGCTGGGCCCATGTTCCTCTTCGTGGCGCTTGAAGTTCTCCCCAACATCTTCATGGCCATGATGTTGGGCTTCACTGACAAGGACCGGAGCACGCTGATCCTGGCCGGCTTCAACCTCGAGAGCATATTCGAAATGCTACTGATCAACGGCATGACACAGGGCTTCGTGGCCGGTGTTGATACGCTCTGCACGCAAGCATTCGGTGGCAAGCGCTACGTGGAGATGTGGCTCTTCGTCCAAGCCGGACTGCTGGGCTATGTGGCTACAATGCCATTCGTGCTGCTTGTGCTGCTGTCTGGGTCGTCTATTCTACAAGCACTCGGCCAGGATCCGGCCATTGCCGACATCGCTGGCAATGTGCTCGCAGTCGCTGCCGTCGGATATCCCATCGCTGTAGTCATGTCGCTCATCAGAAGTGTCCTGCATGCGCAGAACGTCGTGATGCCGTTCGTGGTGACGTCGCTCATTGCATGGACCGTGACGTTGACCGTCTCGTATTTACTGGCCTTCCACACGTCGCTCGGGTACATGGGCGTTGCAATCGCCAGTCCGCTCTGCTGGCTGCTCAAGGCGCTCATGCTCACGCCAGTATTGCTGCGCAACCAAGTCTTCGTCCAGTCGTGGCCCGGCTGGCAGTTCAACCGAGCGCTCGCTCTGCTGCCCAAGGTGGCCACCTTGGGTGGCGCAGGCCTGCTGATGACCATCTTCACTATGCTCGGCATGAGTATCGTGGCCATGATCTCTGGCCTTCTCCCCAACGCGGAGATCGCGATCACAGTCAACGGCATCTTTGGGGAGCTTGTGTCGCTGTGCTGTATGCCGTTTTCGGCGCTCATCACGGCCGGCGCGATCCGAATCGGCAACTCGCTGGGCGCAGGCCAAGGCCGTCGAGCCAAGATCGTGAGCCGCATGACCATCGTCTCTAGTGTGACCGTGTCGCTCTTGTTGGCTCTGACTGTGCCGTTCTTCGCCAACGCACTGGCCAGGGCGTCGACGCCCAATCAGACGGCCATCGATGCAGCCACCAAGCTGATCGTCCAACTGCTGCCGTTCATCCCGCTCATGAGCCTCTCGTTTGCGCTGCAAGCCGTCTTCAGCGCTTGCGGCCGGCAGTTCCTGTGTGCTGTGATCAACTTGGTCTGCTCCTTCGTGATCGGCGTGCCCCTGGGCGTGCTCTTCGGCTTCACGTGGGGAATGGACCTCGTTGGGCTCTGGTACGGGAGCGAAGTGGGGATGGTGCTCACGATCCTTTGCGGAGCCGTGTGGCTCGCGCACTCCAGTTGGACGCAGCTGGCGCACGAGGCCAAGCACAACGTGCGGCTGCAGGACCCAGCCACCGCTGTGGCCGCCTGAGCCCAGAAGTGGCTGCGCGGGTGACGCAGCCCCAGCGGCTCGCTCATTGGCTGGATGCGTTCTCATGTCAATCAAAATCTTTCGCGCCAACTTAATACTCAGGTTGCAAGAGTAACACCGTCTCCAAAATCAGTACAGGGTCAGGGAGAACTCCACTGTTATTGTGATATTTGATATATACTCTAAAGCTTATACAACTTGTTCACTCTAATGATCTGTAATCACCACTGCTTTAGGTTAACCCTGCCCCTAGGAGTTTTCCACTCCATCGGACCCCCATCATCCGCAGATGCGACCGATGGGAGCTGCTCAGTGTGCAAGTCCTCCCTCGAGCCCCACCCAAGCGACCGCAGTCGCAGCCATAGAGAGCAATGGACGTGTCCATGGAGGTCCCGCGCATCATCCATGACGAGCTGCTGCATCTGGTCGAGGAGCCGCGCGAGGAGCATCTGGCGCAGACCTTTCGCCTGGCGCAGCATCCGTTGGCCGTTGTCCCCAGCAGCGGCAAAGCGAGCGAGAGCACGGCGCTGCTGCCGCCCAAGGCCGTGGCGCTGGTCGTGGACATGGATGAGGTCGACGCGATCCTGGCAGCCGAAGAGCAAGCAGCCGTACTGGCCGACGCCAAGCTCTCGACGTGGGAGATCGTGCGCACGGAAGCCAAGGCGCTCGTGGGCATCTCGATCCCCATGGTCATGGCCGTGATGCTGGAAGCCGTGCCACAGATGGGGCTCAGCATGATGATCGGCCACACGGACGTAGGCCGGAGCACGCAGATCCTGGCCGCCTTCGGACTGTCCAATATCTTCCAGATGCTGCTGGTCACGGGCCTGCTCTTCGGCCTCGGTACGGCCATCGACACGCTCTGCTCGCAAGCGTTTGGGGCCAAGCGCATGGTCGAGCTCTGGCTGTTCTGCCAGGCTGGCCTGATCATCTATCTGGTATGCCTCCCGTTCGTGATGCTCATGCTCATGTGTGGCGAACCGATCCTGAAGCTGCTGGGCCAAGATCCGACCATTGCCGCCCTGGCTGGCCAGCTGCTCGTGGTGAATGCGCTCTCGATCCCATTCGGCATCGCCTTCTCCGTCATGAAGAGCGCGCTACAGGCCCAGAATATCGTGTTCCCGTTCGTCGTGGCGTCGCTCATTGCCTGGAGCATCAGCGGCCTGGCGGCCTACTACCTGGCCTTCCATACCCCGCTGAGCTACATGGGTGTGGCCATCGCCTCGCCGCTTTGCTGGCTGATCAAGTCCATGGTCCTGGCGCCGGTGCTGCTGCGTAACAAGGTATTCCTGGAGTCCTGGCCCGGCTGGCAGATCCAGCGCGCCAAGGCGCTGGTGCCCAAGATCTACAAGCTCGGCATCTCCAGCGTGCTCATGGTCACGTTCCAGATGTTGGGTATCAACGCCATCTCGCTCATGGCCGGCCTGCTGCCCAACACGGGCGTCATGATCGCGGCCAATGGCATCTTCGCGGCTCTGCTCGGTCTCTGCTTCATGCCATTGCTGGGTATTTGTGTGGCTGGCGCCGTGCGCATCGGGAATGCGCTGGGCGCTGGTCAGGCACGCCGCGCCAAGCTCATCAGCCGGCTCGTCATGGCTGGCTGTGTGACGCTCGGCTGCATCCTCTCGGCACTGGTGCCGCTGTTCGCCGGCAAGTTCGTGCGCAGCTTTACACCCAACGCCGACGCGGTGCAGGTGGCCACGGACCTGATCTACAAGTTCCTGCCCGTGGTGCCGTTCTTCGGGGTCAAGTACGGCATGCAGTCGGCCTACTGCGCCTGTGGCAAGCAGTTTTTCTGCGCCATGGTCAACTTCTTCTGCCTCGTGGTGCTCGGTGTTCCCGTGGGCATCTGGTTCGCGTTCAAGCTGAACGTCGGGCTTGCTGGCTGCTGGATTGGTTACTCCACTGGTTTGCTGGCCATGGCGATCGTGGGCGCTGTCTGGTTCTGGCAGACGAGCTGGACGCAGTTGGCCCATGAGGCCAAGCGCAACACGCACCTGCACTTTGAGACGCCAGCGACTGCGGTAGCCTCGTAAGAGAAAGAGGAAGACGCCATGTCTGCCAACGTAATTGGATTGCGCATGAATGTAACTGTGGTCAATGTGAAGCTGTGTATTGAGAAGGAGGAGCTTCGTTGCTTGGCTATTGCCGCATGCGTTGTTTCTTGCCAAAGCTCACGCGCTTGGGCAGCTGCAGATGCTTCATCTTGCCTTCAAGATCATCCATCAGGGCGTCTTCTTGAGCTTGAGACGGCTTGGATGCAGAACCACTCTCGTCTCCATTCACGACGGAATTCTCATCCACCTCCATCAGTGATAATCCGCTCTGTCTGAGCTTGCGAGGCTTCCGCGCCTTCTTGGTCGTTGCTGTCGCTGGCTGCTGCTCGGGATCCGTCAGCTGGGGCTGCTGCTTCTTCTTGGAGTTCTTGGGCTTTCGACTGGGTCCGTGGAAGGAGAAGTCCGCAGGATACGCGTGCACTCGCACGAGATGCCGCGTTCGCTTGTCGTCGTGCGTGAACTTGTCCTCGCAGCCGTCGACCAGACAGACGTACATGGGCTTCTTCTTGCTCAGGATCTTGAAGAACGCGTCGTGGCGCTCACTTCGCCGCACGAGAGAATCAGAAGGCCGGCCGTTCGTACGCAGATGGCGTGCCCAACTCACCTGATGTGGACATCCAGCAGCCGCATGCTCAGGAAGGATCGATAGCACTCTAGACACACGTTGCGATGCACACTAGAGCACAGCATGAAGCTCTAGACGGTCAGTGATCAGCTCTACAATCCTACTCCCACGAGCACGTACAGGTCGTAGTGCTCCTCATACGCAGCCACCGTTCGAAACAGGAGGTCACAGGTGAACAGTCGGCATCGCAGCGCATTGTCTACTTCCTCCTCCGCTGCCGCATGCTCCTGTTGTTGCTCACGTTCCAGCAGCGTCGCCATGGGACTGGGTCACCAGCGAATCAGTACGCTGCACCAGAGAGAGCGCACAAAGAGATATCCAGCTGCGCTCACACTGCGCTCTGGTGGTACTTGCTTGCGCGTAGCGCGTTCCCTGCGTCGAACAGCGCGTGCTCTGGCGAGTACCGGCGCCGGCATTTGCCATCGCGCAGCACCAGCACCTGCTCCATAGCCAAGAAAGCTGGTTTATGGCGCTGTCGAAGCTGTATTTACGTGAGAATGCCATATTCAAGTCCACCTGATAATTTGGATTGACCCCCGCCAACGCAATTGCTTCAGACTTCACTCTCACAACGCCATGAGCATTAGTGCCGATTCCCGTGATCTCGTATGAAGAGCACAGCGCTGAACCATTAGAGATTGCGCTAATAATGCAGCGTTGCTCTCCATCTCTGCAGGTTTTCTTTCTGTGTAAGTGGCGATCTTCAAGGATGGGGACTTCATGCTTACGCGATACTGCGCCTCCATGGGACGCCCGGCTTGGCCAGCATGGCGTGGACGAGCACTGGAATCTCGTTCGAGCGCTCGCCAGGGGCGATGGGCAGCACGATCGCACACCGTCGGTCTCGACGTCGCACAGCGTCCAGCAGCTCATTGAGAAACTGGCTCATGGCCTCGTCATACGATCCGTCTCCTGCCGCTTCTTCTCTCTTGGGCTTGTGGCGCAGCTTGGACTTGCGGATCATCTCGTACATGTGCGGCTCCCACTTTGCCAGCACGTTGAAAACGCTGTTACAGTAGCCGCAGGGCAGGCCTCTGGGGTGGCGGCGCAGTGAGATGCGCCACAAGCGCGAGTGGAGCACTTTGAGATCGAGCCGCGGCAGTTCTCGCGTGTAGTCGGGCGGCCGAGGGCCGTTCATTGGGAACGGCGGGACTTGAGCACTCGGCATCGGGTTCTGCTTGGGCAGGCCACGCTGCGAATGCAGCAGATACACGCTCAGACGCACCTTGACACCGTCCTGCTCGCGCTCATGGCCACCTGGGCTTTGAGTGTGCACGTCCACACGTTCGATGCGGTCCAGATACAGCCGCTCGACAGTCGAGTGGCGCACCCGCTCCTCGTCTTTGACTGCGATCTCCTCCGTGGCCACGTAGATCCGCGGCAGCGCACGCCTGCGAGGCGGCTGGTTGTCGGTCTCCACCGCCAGCAGCAGCACGGGCGACGGCTTGAGCTCGATCTCCATCGCTTCTTCTCCGAGTGGCTACGCATCTCCTTCTGACTCCAATCGACCGACTTGAAGTTTCAGGTCGACTACGCCAGAACTGGTCAACTGTAGCTAAGTCGGTTGGGTATCCAGTATCCAGCCAGACACCGTCCCATGGCCCGTGAGCTGCACAGGACTGACTCGACAGCGTTCAGTGGGTACAGTACTACATACTAATATTGATAAATAGCAGTGGACTCTGACTAAAGCCCATGGCGGGGCACGGCGGATCTGTCCGTCTCGGGCCTGTCGTGGCCATCGACATCTCCTCCTTGCGACGGCCTCGGCTTACTCGAAGAAGTTGGCGCCTGTGGGTGGCGTGAGGAACCGCTTCACATGCGCTGGGATCTCGTGGTAGCCCCGCAGCGACCTGGCGCATTGCGTGTTGTTCTCGCGCACTGTGCGCACGATGTCGTTGATGAACGCGCTCAGGATACCCTTGCGCGCCTCGGTCGTGGTCTTGAACTTGACCCGCAGGCACGGCTGCTGGCGACTGCTTTCCAGCAGAGCCACCAGCTTGTGGCAGAATGCGCACGATGATGCGTTGGTCTTGAACAGGGACGGCTTCCGGCCATGGCGGCGTCGGGCCGCATCCCAGACCCTGGACCGCAGCCTGGCGAAACTAGAATACCTGTGCTCGAGCTGGTAATCCGGCCGCCGGCCGTCACAACTGCGCTTCCCATTGTGCATTCGATCCGCAGAGCTGCTGCCACTGCTACTAGTGCTGGCGCTGGTCTTGGGGATTCCCTTCTGCTCCTGGAAGTGATACACGTCCAGCACGTAGAAGACCACGTTCTCCTCGCGCTCGATCACGTCGCGGATCTCAATGTGCTCGATGCGATCCAGGAAAACGGCCATCTCGGTGGCCTTGGAGACCTGCTGCGGACACACCTCCACGGGCGTCAGTGGAGGAGCGCTAATGGCGCAGCTCCTTGTGACGCGTTCTGCACGTTGCTTGTTCCATGTGCACGCCAGCTGGTCTGACTCTTCAGTGGCAGCCAACGGCCGGTCGCATACCACGGCGTCTGCTGCTGCAGCAAAGCGCTTGCCCTCTGCCTGTGCTGGGGGCCTGCTCGCCTGCACCACTGGGTCCGAGTCGCTGTCTGTGTCCATGGCGCTGTCGCCCATTCCCGCCCTCCGGTCCACTCCGGAAGAACTGATTGTGTGCGACATTGCGCGAAAACAATAGAGGGCTAGCGCCACCAGCCAGTGTGGCCGATTACGCCACAATGCGCTATTCTGAACTGGACGCGAACTTAATGGATTTTTTCCAGCCACCGACTGGAGTGTCTAACGAGGGACTTGGGTGAATGGTGTGACGTACACAGAAATCAGCCAGACGCCCCATTCTCAATGCTGGGCCATGAAGAGCAACAGTTGCACTCGTCTGGTGGGATTGAACGGACGGCTGCCACGTGCTGGACCACAGTGGCCGGTCTCACGAGACAAATGGTTCTTCCATGATCAAAATATTTATATTAGGTCCACTTGGTTGGACATGCATTGGGCAATATGGACACGGCATTTGTACACTAGAGAAATGGAGCAGGAGATCCATTCGATTCACAGACAGCGACAGAGAGACGAGGGGCTAGAAGGCACGCTTTCCCAAGCGGTCAGTAGATCGCGAGGACTCAAAGATTGCTGGGCATGAGCATCGCGTGGGCCGTCTCCTCCAGTGTGCAATGAAGGCTTCGTCCAGGGTACTTCTTGTTCATCAGATTGCGAGCAGACTGCTCCACGATGTCAGCATTGCGGCAAAAGACCGTCAAAAATGCTTCGTTGATCTGTCCACGAGGCTGCGCGATAGCGTTGACTGGTGGAGTACTGTGGATAACAGTGCGGAACAGCGTTTGGACCTCTCCGTTCGGCATAACTTCAGTCTCAAATAGCGTGCTGCAAAATAACGACCGCAACAAAGATTAGCATGTCGCATTCACTTCACAACAGCATGATCGCAAAATAGCATGTACCATCCAACTTCGTCGTTGCGCAAGACAGTCTCAGAAGACTCACACGGATACAGATCATCCACATCAACGGCGTCCCATGTGAGAACCACGTACTTCTCCGTCACTTTCCGTCGCACCACGAAGTACGAGTGCAGATATACGACTTCTCCATCATCGTTCTTCAACAGAGGCACAATGGTTCGTCCGTACCGAGTATTTTCATCCAATTCCATTAAGCGCTGCAGAGAACACGACATCAGATCAGTTGACTGCATACATAACAGGCATGAGGAGCAGCGCAAGTACATACCTCGCATACAACGTAGGATGAAAATCGCTTGGGAATGTCAAACTCAAAGTTGAAGATCGAGTTCCAAGCAGCATCGGCAACTTCAAGATGCGAAAAACCTGGTACTTGCTTGGCGCGCAGCAGCTTGATCTCAAGATCAGGCCCGTTTGAGTTCAGTTTGATGTCCATCTGCGGGTACTGGGTCGTGGTCTTTTCGAATTCATTGTACAAATACTGGAACGCGAGCTGCAGTCGCTTGTCAGCAATGTGGTGCACCATTTCAGTACGCTGTAGCGTATCAACGGGCAGGTGGTTGAACCAGTGCTGGATATCGGTTGATGGCAGTGACTACACACAGGTCAGTGTTAGCTGGATCATCAAGAGCAAAGACACAGATCGCCAGGGTCTCACCGCTGCGTGCATAACTTCCTGAACAACATTAGTGAACGCGCTGTGGTTGGCCAACGAGCTCTCAAGTGCCGCTTCGTCGTCACCGTCGTCTTCGTCCTCGACTTTCTTACGCTTGCGGTGTTGTGTGATGACCTCTTTCTCCAACTTGATCGTGGCCGGACTGTCATAGCCATCGTGCGGTCGCATTTTGGCCATCTGGTCTTGCAACATCTGCACCTGCTCACGAAGGCGAGCCAGCTCTTCCTACACACAACGCAGCCAGCAAAGACGGGCGGCGTTAGCATCGGATTCTCCTTGCACGCATGCAGCATATGATCACACGAGCACAGTACCTTTTGGCGATTGCGGTGCTTGCGCGCAGACTTAGCGACCTGCGCGCGTCTCCGCAGCTTCTTCTCCTCCTCGGTGAGACTCTTAACGGGCGCGTTCAGGATATCTTCAGAGTCGCGCGTCGCCACGTCACTGGCATGGCCACTGGAAGTCGGCGACGCATTGTCGCTTTGCGAGCGGTAGCGCTCGTATCCGTTGCGCGTGACCATGCTCGGGTCGAAGTAGCCGCCCGGCGGAGAGGTTGACAGTGGTGCCGGCGGTTGCTGCGTCTGTTGATGGTGCATTTGCTGGTTGTGGTGGTGCATCTGCTGGTGGCTGTGGTGGTAGTGGTCGCCAGGCGTGGCCGTGGGCAGCAAATCAGGGCGACGCAGGCCACTGCTGCTGCGCTCACGGTCCACCGAGATATTGAGCTCGTTCATGGTCGTGGACGGCAGCGCGGCGATGGTCGCGGCCAGATCAAAGTCGGTCATGGTGGCCGGGTAGACGCCCATGAGCAGCGCCTGGTCGTCGGGCGAGAGCGGCATGTCGGTCTCCTCGGGCAGCATGGCGTACATGCCACGGTGGTCCTCATGCGTGCGGTTGAACACGAACGCGATGTCGTTGCCGCCCTCCATGTGTCTCGCTCTCGTCCTCTCTCTCAAAGTGACACAGGGGAAACTGAAGGAATGGGCAACGCGGTTGGGCCTGGGCCGTGGGTCCGGGTGGGTTTTCCCCAACAGCTCTGTTAAACGAACGGGTTGGGGATCTTTGTTCACTTGGGAAATGTATGCACCGTGAGACGTCATGTGGGTCGGGTCCACAAACCCGCCTGCCGTCTTGCGGCTCTGGTGATGGAGCGTAATTTAAGAACCCTACGGTACACAAATTGGGAAGTCCAAAATGTTCTTTTAATACCGGGAGAGAGTGGTCTTATATTCCCCTTCTCCAGAGAGAAACCTGAAGTTGCTGAATCTTCTCCACATATTGGGCGTCCGAGTGGTTAGGAAGGAGCGAGGGTCTGGTTTGCCCTGCTTGGTGGTTCTAGAACGCGCCTTCCTATGTCGGCAGTGGCGCCACAATCCCACCACCACTCTTGGCGGGCCAGAGAAAGTGGCGAGAGTGATAGTGCTGCGCGTAATCGCCAAATCTCGCGCAATCATCAGTTTGACGCGCTCGGATCAGCTCATCGACTGGAGACCAGATGGATTCTCACAGGTCTTCTATACGTGCGTTCGCTTGCTCGCCCAACAGATGCCATCCATCGAATATTACATTATAGAGGTTCCTGCAGAGGACTTCAACTTGCGTCCATCCCCGCTTGCATGGGTTTTGTCCTACCAACCCGCACCGGGAAATCTCCTGGCGAGTGTACGCTTCCAAGCCTCCGGATGAGACGCTGCCAGCCAGGATCCACTCCCTCGAGGATTCTTTCCTTCCTGGCCTCCCTTCCTCCGCAAGACGGAGGGATTTTCCATAATGATTGGCCCTGCGGTAAGTGCACACACGAGCGCCATGTCAAGTGCCGATCCCGGAGGAAAGAGCCGCCGTTTGTGTGCGTGACCGGCATTTGCAAGAGCACCGGACAGGATGATGTCATAAAAAGTGGGATGGGACACCGTCATCATGCGCGAATTCAATTGGCCTTGACCTTAGGCTGTCGCTTGCAGCAGCAGCTGAGCGCTGTCTTCAAGATCGCCATGGCGAGTGCAGCCGCGTAGAGCAGGAAGATGTGCGGCTCTTTTGGCAATGCGCATGGGCTCACTTCAAACACCGAGGCGGTCAGTTGAAGTACGGCGTAGCTTGGATCCGGCCGCTGGCCCCACGTGAACGTCGGGATCGTGAACTCGGAGCTGCCTGTCGCGTGCTGATAGGCGCACCACGCGTGTGTATGGCCCGAAAGCACGAGGTCCGGCTGCAGCTTTGCGAGCAGCTCAGTAGACAGCTCGCGCGAGAGCACGTGGTGGTGCTCGCGGTACTGGAATGACGGGTGTTCGTATGTTATGTGGCCTTGCTCTTGTAGCCGCTGGGCTCCACATCGCATGTCGTCCTCGCGATAAAGCGGCACGTGCGTGAGCAGGATGATCTTGCCAGTCGCCTTGCTCTTCACGGCGTCCAAGTCGATCGTCTCAAGGAAACTGCTCATCACGTAGGGATGCGTACATGTCAATTGGTTGAAATCATGCACATGCAAAACGGCTTTGCGCTCGAACGAACCTTCGCGCTTGAGCTTTGACGTCTGCGTGCGCAGCGTCTTTATCCAGGGCCATGGTGTTGAGTCCGATGATCGCGTGGCCCTGAACGTACGTGATGAAGTTGGACGGTCCAAACGAGCGCTCGAAGCGCTGCACCTCTGCTGGTTGCATGAAGCGGCCAAACGAGGCGTCGTGGTTGCCCACCTGGACACGACTGCTGTCAGTGAAATGCCCAGCCATCATAAGAGCTCATAGATTTGTTACCATGTACAACGTCTGGGTGGCCGCAAAGCTGGGCAAAGCCTGCCAGATTCTGCTCACGTAGGACTGTAAACGCATTCGATATGACGGTCAACTGTGCATATCCATGGCAGCTCAGAACGAAGCGCATACCTCCCAGTCCGTCGAAGCCGTCGGAAGCCCGCCTTCATCGAACTGATCGCCAAGCACCAGCACCAGGTCTGGCTGATGAACAGCTACAGCAGCAGACGACGCCAGCCGCACCTGCGTGAGTCATGAGAACAGTGATGAGTCAAACCATTTGGATTGGCCGCATTGATTTAATGCTACGAGCCTGCCAGTCGATCCACTTGCGCTCGATCCATGTGCGGCGTCGATGGCCCAGCAAGTGGATGTCGCTAACGACAAGCGCACGGAGTGACCCCTCCCCCGTTTCTCTATCTACCCCCAAAACTGTCCTGCAGCGTATCGCCTGCAGGTAGAAGCTGCCGACGTGGAGGCATACAGCGGCGCAGGCCAGAAGCGCCAGTTGCCTCCACAGCCGCATGATCGTGACACAGCAAGAGCCGAGCGACTGGGAAAATAGTGTGGTTCACATTAATGCAGACGAGTTGAAGTCGAGTGCGCGCATCCAAAGCCAAAAATGGCGGAGGGACGCGCTGAGCTCGCAGGAGCTGTGGATGCGATCCTGCGGCAGCATCGACTGGTCATAGAGCAGGCGCTCGCACAGCTGGAGGAAGCGACAGAGGTGTGTGCGTGGTTACTGTGTGTGTACTGGATTCGCGTGTTCATGGTCGTGTGCTTTGGTGTCCAGTTGGACGCGATCGTGCAGCACTTTCAGAGCAGTCTCCTGCGCTTGACCCAGCAAGAACCGGCGTTCTGGCAGCTGCAGATCGTAGAGTTTATCAGCGGTGTGTGGCGATCGCAGCTATTGAGATCTCCTGCAGACCAGAAAGCCCATAGATGTGATGTTGAAAGCTCCAGTCGATCAGAAGATCCTTTCGCCCCCGGTGAGAACGATGACGAGAAGTTGACGAAGGCATCTCTCGTGGCGCAAATTGAGACGGAGGTGGAGCGGTGGATGCTTCTACTAGAGAAATGTGACAGTGGCACGCAGTGCACAAGATGTGAAGCTGGCAAAACTGGTCATGGTGATATGGACGATTGCACGCAAGACAATGATGCAATGGCTTCACAGGCAACGGCATTTCAGTGTCTTGATGAGTTTTGGAAGCTATTGATGCCGGACGCTCCGACACTGGAGCTTCCTTTGAACGAAGACGATGATGAAGAGAATGACTACCTGTTTGAGCGCAATGCCGTTTTGAGTGGTGGCGCCTACGAATCAATTACGTTTGACGATTTTAGTGACGACTGCGGGTCTGCGCGAATGTAAGTATCGGTGTTATTTGAGCGCAGACTCAACGTATACGTGTTGAATTGGCTAATTGATTACTAGGGGGCCCTCGCTGGACGATCTTCCCTTCATTTTCACGAGATTGAAGAGCTCACAAGCAGCAGAGCGCAGCGCAGCGCTTCGTGACTTGGTGGCAGTAAGTTTTGTTTTCAAACATGAGAATTGATAGAATTGATCGCTGAAAGTTACGAAAAGATGCCCATTTTAGAGATTGTACACTGTCACACGCATTTCAAGACTTTGTGTACGAGCATCGTGGGTCTCATTTTGGAGCATGACATTCAACACGAGGCCATGACATTGATACATGAAATTCTTCGACATGTTGAAGACCCGACAGCTTTTATGGAAATCTATTGTGTCGTCTTGGATTTTGTCGGCTCACAGTTTTCACTGGGAAACATGAATATCGCACAGAAAAACTTGCTTGAAAGCGATTCTGAAACATTGTTGGTCGTCAACGTTTACCGATTTCTTTTGCTGATGATTGCGCGACTGCCTTATCATTGGGTTCATTTCCCCGGCGTATCGCTCTCCGGCATTTTGTACTCGACGTTTCGATTTTTCTTCATGACAAACAAAGAATCTGAAGAATCGACTTTTGTGCAGCCGATCATGGTGGTTTCTTGTCTTGATCACCGAGCTGAATGGTTTCACACATGGATACAGAAAGTACCAAATCAAGATCAATTATTTGCTGCTTTGAGTGAAAGTGGGTTCATGAATGAGCTGATGCATCACCTTGCGCGACTGCGTCCTTTGGATTTGTGTAAAAGCCAAAATGGTGCTATCGATGCCACAGAAAAGCAGTTCATTCAGCATGTACGTAGCCCACATTTATGTAGTAACAATTGCACTTAAAAATGATTTCTCACAACATTACCATGAGCTAGGCCGTTACCATATTGTCATTTATATTGGAAGATAGTCGTGGGCAGTTGATGATTGGAAGTTGGCGTCGGCCGCCAGTTCATGAATATCAAAAGCATCGCTCGGTCGAATGGATAATGTTTGATCAGTTAGACATGCAATCACAAGAGGATGAAAATGATCGCATTTACCATGTTTTGCCGCCTTCAATCAAAGTATGGAACTGCATACACGAATAGTGATGATATCAAGCTAATGTTTTGTTTTCGTGGGATGACAGAATGTTGATGATTTTTCCGTTTTGGAAGATTGCTCTCCGCTTGGCTCACATGCTCTACCTGCCTGTATATTGACCATTTTTGCGGTACGTAATCAAATGCATAAACCACAATGTGGATTGACCACAATTTGGAGATTAGCATTTTTAAAATGTGTTGTCTAGATATATACGACTCATACTACGGACGGATTTGAAAAATGGGAAGAGAGCGTGTTGTCGAGTATATCAAAGTATATACAAGTTTCAGGACTATTCGGTGGTGAAAGCACTGCTTTGTTGGATGTAAGTCACGAGATGATTTACCTATTGGTTCATGCTAATTATACGGATTGATTGATGAACGCCTTTCCTTTTTACCTATAGCTAGCAGAAGGGATGTGGGAGCTCAGATTCAGCCCCAAAGTAGACCGATCAACTACTGATGATCTACTGCACGAAGAATGGTTTCCATTTAGAGAGTGGAGTTCGCCCGATCAAATTGTCCAGCTTACCTTAAGTATTTTTCAAGTTCTTCTGGAAAATGACACACCATTTCAGCATATATTGAAAGAACGTTCCCTTCAACTGCTGCTAGTGGTTTTAGAAGCGTACCACCACACAAAGAATGTGTCTCACACTTGGATCGAAAAGATGGCTCGAACATTAAAAGGGTGTATGGCAAACTGGGTTGGCATGGCGACGCAACAAGTTGCTCAAACACCGTTTCGTCGTCATGGAGAGCTATTGCTTCTTCAATTAGGAAATCTTGGAAATTCGCCTCGAATGATGGCGCCTCTCCTCGAGCTTGGCATTCTACACGATATTGGTGCATTGTATCAAATTTGTGTTAGCGTGAAGAATTCGGAGCTGAAAAATAACGTATTGGAATGCATGACATCAATGTGCTCGTCTACACGTGCATTGCGTGAACTTTGCATTTCAGGCATGATGGATTTCTGCGTAAAGGAATTGCTTGATCAGCTCAAGGCCATGCCTGATTGGAGTATTAGAAAATCAGCTGCTTTACTCCACCTTCTTTGCGTCCCACAGGTGGCTTCTATGGTTTTTACCCATGATGATTTGCAGCATGCCGTGACAAGCTTGATTTTGGCGCTATCTACAAATTTGGATACAAGCTTGGCACTCAACAGCCCACCGGAGGAGTGTCCTCATGATTTAGTACCACATTTGCGAACGCTCACGTTGCTTCAGTGCTGCCTTGGTACGCAGTATGCCGCGAGTTCGTTCCACAAGTGTGGTCTTTGTCCAAGTAGCTGGCAAACGTTTGTGTTCAAAACACTACGCGATCATCATACTCTGTGCTGCTCGTCCACCAGCGCAGAAGACCTGTGCTGTGTGGGATTCCAGTTGGCACTTTCGTTGACAGCAAGCATTCCATCTGTCTTAATATCCAGTCCGATGCTCGTGGATCAGAATATATATGTACAAAATCTAAGCGACATTGACGAATCAAGCCCAGTGTCTTCTTGCTCATTCTTAGCGATTCAATTTTGCCGCAGTTTCCAGCAAATCAATGCATTGCGCTGGAAACAACACCAGCAGCATTTGCATGCGTTTGAGCCAAGATCCTTCAGCAGTGTGAGTGGAAATGTCGATCAGACGCAAGCATCAAGCACTGTTCATGAAGGCCCGATCAATTATGTAAGTTCACTCTTGTTAGATAAAATGCTGCAGTCTATAACGACGAGCCAAGGAGAATCCGATATTATAGCTTTATCGCAAGCAAGTTGGGAGCTAATTGCAGACATTGAAAAGCTATCAACGGCCAAAGCGCAATCTTCGCTCCAGATCACTACGGTCTTTGGAAGATTAATGAACGAGATTATCCGAAGCAAGCAAAAATTTCGTTTGAATTCAAGTAAGCCTAGTGCCGATGCGAAAACTGTTGACTATTTCCCGTCGGACGTGCAAATTAAATTGATGAATCAGCTCTACAAGCGTTATTGCCATCAACTTGGGCTTAAATGTTCGCCGACAAAGCTCCATTTCCTGGTCAAAACGTTTGGCAAGCGTGCCATGGATTGCTTTCCAGTCACTGCACTTATGATTCTCGATCAAATCGGTGGTGATGAACAAATCATTTATGATTTCTTGGCTGGCATCCCGAATAAAAATCTGCTGTGGCCAAGCCAAGCAAACGATCTGATTGATATCACGAAGTATGAAGTGTCGCCGCTTGCTGCTATAGCTGAAGCCGCTGAAATGATTCTTGAGCTTGAGTTTCCCCATGTGCGGACGACATCTGTTATCAATTCACATTGTGCAGGTTGATTTGCTGACTAGTTGTGCTATCTAATGTAGATCCTTCAATCAATCAACCGATGCCACTGCACGCTGCTGACTCTAGTGCTCCGTTGGCAAAGTCAGTGCTTCTGGAACTACTTAGACTGGGACAACATTGTCGTCTATGTGTATTTCTCGGTTCTGTATGGTGTCGAGTTTCAGGTTCGTAGCTACAGAATTCCGTTGAGTGAGTATGGTGCTGAATGAATGTGAAATGCAGGTGTACGCGACCGTTATCATGCTCAAGCACTTGGAGCTACCTATGCAGGAGATGGGCAATCGATATCCAGCGCAGAGTACAGGCGCATTTCTAGAGCTCGTTCAACGGCCAATGACGAACTTCCGGTTCAGTCTCTGGCGGTTGCTATTCTCGCACTTGCGGAACGCATACCACGACGTAGTCACGCATCGATTATCAAGCGCACCCTAGCATACTCATATTAAATAGAAGGTAAATACAGCCTGCACTGCACACTGACCTCTGGAACTGAATTTGAAACGTCGAAAGCAACTCAATGCTGTTGAGTTTGGTGATAACACAAGATGATCTGAGTCGTCGGTGGTACAGCTTCCTAACTCTTGAACGGCTCAAGGCCCTAACGTTGGAGGATGATTGATGCATTTGTGTGAGTCAAATATGCATCCATCTCGACCTTTCTCTGAATGCCCACCATTCCACGACAAATCCGAACTAACTGCTCAATCGTGGAAAAGCCATGGGGAACAACAACCAAAAAGGGCTATGGCAAAGCTATCATCAGTATGAATCACAAGGCAGGGAACAAGTGCAGCCAGAGACGAACAGTCAAAACGCCTTGAATCGTGGCGCATTCCAGGGCGAGCATCGAGATCAAACGCATTCAAAGACGCATCATGCTGACGACCTCTTTGTGCAAATGTGCATTAACGACGCTCGGCGGAGATGGCGTTGGTACACGGCCGTGGTGCAAAACACGGTCAACAAAAGGCCCAA